>JBBPLT010000027.1:0-134297 GCA_038089955.1 Strobilomyces dryophilus | reverse complement strand
CCCCTTCGTCTCGCGACGACAACAGCAACGGCGACGCAATGACGGCGACACGTCGCCCCCGCCCTCACCCTCTTCATCTCGCAACGGCGCGACGCCCTTGCCCTGCCCCCTCACCTCGTGACGCGCGCCCTTGCCCTCACCCTGGTCTCGCAACGACAACGGCAACACGCCGTCCCCGCCCTCATCCTCACCCTCCGCATCTCGCGACAGCAACACGCCACCCTCGCCCTCGCCCTCACTCTCGCCCTTACCCTTGTCTTGCGACGACGACGACGATGCAACGACGGCGCTGATGCCGCGCCCTCGCCCTCGCCTCGTCCTCGTCCTCGTCCCCTCACCCTGACCCTCGTCCCGCCGGCAGCGACAACGACAGAAGAGAGGATGCGAGAATTCCCTCGCCCTCACTCCCTTCCTCGCCCTCGCCTCTCAGGTTCGCCCTCACATACGACGTGCATGTGTGCACGCGCGCGCACGTCACCCGCTTGTGACGTGTATGCGCATGCAGCATACACACGGCACATTGCCTCGCCCTCCGCCTTCCACTATTCGCGGTAACCCGTGTAACCCACGGGTTACCCCATGGTTCGCGGGTCAGGGGCTTGCGGGTACACGGGTGGTCGTTTTACAACCGTACCCGTGATCCGTGCGGGTTACCCAACCCGTGCAGATCTCTAGCCCTCGCCCTCATCTTGCGAGGACGGTGACATGCTGCCCCCGCCCTCCCCCTCACTTCACGGCGGACGCGCATGTGCGCGCACGCATGCACCTATACCTGTACGGTTCGCCAATACATGTAGAATTGTTTTAATTCGTAAATGGTGTAACTTCGTTACAAACGTTGAGTAGGAGAAAAAGGTGCGGTGAAGAAAAAATACGCAACAGCGATGAAAAAAAAAAAGCGCAACAACGAGAAAACGCGTGGGAATAAATGTGCAGATATTCCGCCATATTCCCAAATGCGAACTTACATTTCAAATTCCGCCACGACATTTCCGACACCATTTTTACTTGCGTCGTGATCACAAATTCCACACAAACATCGCACGAATCCGACATGGAATCCGACATGGAATTAGCACATTGTCTATCATAACGAATTCGATTCTCTGATAACGGGTCTCAGAGTCCAGGAATACCCGTATTACATGATGGGTTTGTATGTACATCTTCGCAAAGCGTGCAAATCATAATCCAGTCCTGCAGCTAAGGAGTCCATATCCTTTTTCGTTACCAACGTTCCAGCTTTCAACAGTGAATACCATCAACGGCGACTCAACAGCCTTATCCTCATTTCTCGACCAAGCCGCATGAACATCTCTCAAGTTACCCAGAATGGGATCGATTTTGGCGAGGAACCTGCCAAATGCCGCCTGATCATGACGGAAGTCGGTCGGATTCACGTCTTGCAGCAACGTGCACTAACGTAGGAACATATTTCATCGTCGATTCCACACCCGCGATCAAGGGTACTCACCTCTTTTCCCGATAGAGACATGGTGAGTTCACTGCCCAGTTCATCCCGAAGTAGAACAAACAGGCGGTAAAACCACTTGCAATGGGTCTCCAGCATGTCATCACAACGTGGGCAATGTTTAAAGGAAGGCGGGGGACTGGGCATGGAGGTGAGCATGTGTAGATAACCGAAAACGTAAGCTGCTCGCCTTATTTTACACTTCGTACATCGCAAGGCGGAGGCGTCCTCGAGAGAGAAGGGAAAGAAGTCCACTGCACGAGCCAACACTCTAAACGTGTCCGGAGCAGACCTCACGAGTGCTTGTTGTATCGTGATGTTGTCCGCAGAAGGTGACAGTCGTGTGAACGAACCAACAGCCTCTCCATGCGATCCATTGGGCAACGTCGTCAGACCATCCAGAATATTTTCTCTTTTCCATTTTTCCTTGTTCCTGCACAAATGATCTGAGCGAAGCCAAGCGAATCATTAGGAATACCAACCTCTCTAACGTCTGGACATGATGGGCCGACGGGTCGTGTAAGGGGTGAATGAGTGTATTCTCCCCACCTAAATACCCATGCATGCAGTCAGATGTGTTTGAGCGTTTGACACGCAAGTTTTGGATGATAAACATGGAACCGGGCCTTAGATCCAAAGATGTCTGGACTTGTGCGTCGTCCAACTTGATCCTCAATGCGCGATGTCGAAGATTGTGCGCCCAATCGGCTGTCAAAACAATGGCGGGTAGATCTGGATTGTACGTGTAATCGGTGACATATATAAAATGACCGTCCCGCGAGTTCAGGTCGTTGTGTAGCAACTACCAAACCCGGTAAGCAAGCGAGTGATGATCGCTGGGAAACGGAGTGCCAATACCTCGACAACGCATGTCAGAAAGTTCGTGCTCCCATCCACATCTTGAAGGAGCATTTCAGGAAAAATATGTGATGATCCAGAACCCGAGGCAAGACTAGACTTATTCGACCCAAGCTCGTTCTTTCTCCTGAAGAAGACGTTGGGTTATCGTTGCAGGACACAGCGAGTTACTGACGATAGAAGAGCTTTAAGATGCGACTGTTCTTCTAATTTCGTCACATCCAGTTGAATGACCTTCTCTGCAAGCTGCATCGTGCCCTCCATATAATGGCTAGGATTCCACTTTGCTCGAATGTTATGCAAGTACCAGTACTCGCCTGGATTCATCATCTTTGCGATGCTCTTTGCATCATCCCACATATCGCACTGCAGAACACGATTGCACAGCTCAGGCGGACACCAAGTGGCCAGCACGGGGCAAAGCGAAGCGTTGGCCGTATAGTCTGTGACATAAACTATGGTCGCACCACCCTGATTATCAAATTTATGTAGCACCTTGTTGACGAAAGTATTGAGAGTTGAGTTCAGCTAGAATATCATTCGCTCACCTCGACAGTACAATTGAAAAATCCCCGAGGAGGCAAATCGGGTGATGCATCAGAAATCAGCAGGTGTTGTTTACGAGCTCCTGGGGACTGTACTATAGACATATTCTGCCCATCAAGAGTATTCTTAGCCTTCCACCATTCCCTGATTTGTCGGCAGTATTCAAGCACCGTGCTATCCGGGAATGGTTCCCAGTATGGAGAGAATTCATATCCCATGCCGTCGTCGACAAGTTCTTTCTCAGGAGCAGTGCCTTTGTTAGGAGATCGGATAGAGTGCTGGAGCGGATCGTAAACGGCCCAACGCAACTTGTCACCATAGCCAGTAGCTGATGTGGCACCATTGAACTCGACAATCTATGGTGTAAGGACATTGAAGATCAGCGTAAACCACTCATATTCCAGCATTGTTGTCGGACCTTGAGCTTTCGAAGAATGACGACATCATCCTGTTGTACTTGCGGCAGCCACTCCAAATATTTCTTGTGAAAACAGTTGACTGTGACATTCTGTCGCAGTGAATCGATCGTAGACGGGTCGACAAGGGTAAACGACCGACTCCACTCTGTAAAAACATTGACAGCCATGTAGAAAGCTATTGCTTGTTAACTGACCGTTTGTCCTTGTCTTTTTTTGCGGGTGGACGTGCGTCACCACTGCGATGACATCAATCATTGAATGACCCTTTCGAAGGTCACTCAGGGCAGTGAAAACATCACCCTGGCATCGAGAATGCAAATATTAACTCCCAGTAACACGGCCATAGAGTAACGAACTCTTTCTGTACGAAAGCCTGCCTTGAGTGGAGGGACATTAGCTTGTACCAGGATCGGAATCGCGTTGTGGTTGCTACTCTGGCGTAAAATGTCACTACCCGTGTCTTCTCGAATAGATGCTTGACCGTCGGAAGGCCCAGCAATCTGAATGAGTTTCGAATGGCAGTGAGATACGGGGATCAAGGAACTGTGCATCGAAGTTCGAGGTTGCTCGTGACAAGTTGTCACAACGTCGACACGAGATGATTTGTCTGTTTCATTTGCTGGTTGATCAGAGAGTAGTGGCTCTTTCTCCTTGCATAGTCTTCGCTTCTTTCGTGGTCTCCGTTTAGAAGGATGACCACGCTTTTCTGCGGGAGGTTGCTGAGCCTGTCGGATGGGCTGAGCAGTAACTAGACCGTCTGAGGCTGCAATCAACGACGGAGAGGTGCCATCTGCGCCGACGCCTGCGCTATGAACCCTGGAAGCGTCCCTTCGTGGAGAGGTCTCCGCCGGGACCACACCACAATGGATCCGTGACGCGTCGATTGTGACGGCATCCGAGACAGTGTGGACCGGGCCTGGGTTATACCATTCGTCTGTATTTCCTGTGCGCTCCCATAAGACATAAGTTGATGACTGCCAGAGGCGCTGTAAAGACGCACCATCCCATGTATCGACGACCTTGCCCGTATTAGCACCGCTCAGATATTTGAAGATCACACCGTCGGGGAACCGGAGAACGATCGGAAAGTAGTGCGGGGCGCTGGACTCTTTGCGCTGATCGACCCTCATTCCTTTGAGAGCGAGAGAAACGCGCTCGTGTGGTCGAAATGCGATCCCATTTCTATGAGGAACCTCCACTTCGAAGCGGTAGAGAGCGGAATCTTGCGCAACCTCGAGGTTGATGCGGTGCAGCCTGTTACGGGGGGGCCATATCATGAAGACTTTGCCTTCGATGTATCCTGAGTCGTCGCCGTTGGAGCGAAGGAGCTCCTCGACGTTTCGTTTGCGCGAGAAGTAGTCCTGCGCGTCGCCCCCTGCTCGCGAGTTCATAGTTGGACCTGAGATGCGACACTACATAGCCCCCGAAAACTGCGTTCTATACCAATTACGTAAAATCGCAATGGCACCCTCCGCGCAGATCATGACCGAGTCGCTATCGTCGTCCGCTTTGTACGCCAGATCGCTGGACAAGGCCACAAAAGCGTCCAATTTACCGACCATCCACGACAAGACTCAGGCATGCGTCGACTTTACTCGCTTGGCATCCCGCTGACTCGACCAAACGCTCAGGAGCTTATCCAGGACGCTCTGTCCGATCTCGTTCAGCTGTCCTCCCGAGTTGCCAGTTTATCGCTGTTCAGCTCAAATGACACACTCGACGACATTTCTACGCCGGACCTCGTCTATATTTCCCTCCCATTCGTACGTGCAGAGGTGCAGAATCGCGTCAGGACCATCGACAGAGATGATCGGATGAGTATCTTGGCACAAGTCCAGGTGGGTCCGAGACATGTCCAACTGGTAGATGGCGACCACATTGCCAATTCCATTGCTAGCGTCATCTGAATACGTATACCTCCAGCCTTGAGAGGTACGACATCGTACCAGAGGCCGAGCGCCTCCTGTGCGGTCAGCAGACGAGCTCTATCAGAGACGCAGGGAGGCGCAGGGAGGTCAAGATTAGACAGTACAAAGCCGAGAATGACCTTCGGACTCGTATTGAAGTCATTAGGAGGCGTCGGAGACAGTCTGCTCCAGTGGACCACCCTTCGAGCAATTTCGATCTCGTGGCATCCTTACTTCCTCCTCCGGGAGGCGGTGTCGAGGATCCTGAAAACGAGAACATCCTCAGAGAAGCGTCACTGCTACTTCTTAGACTCTTCTACGCTCAAGCTTGTGCACAGCTCGAAGGCGTAGACCAAGAGATTCAGTTACTACGCAATGCCCCGACACCATTCCTGCAAGTGAAGCCACCAGCGGACGAACGACCAAGCAAGGTGAAGGGGCAGGAGGACATGTGGAGAATTGATGCGGCTCACGCACTCCTCTCCAGAGGACCTTTGTTGGACTCTACTGGCAAGGTGGGCAAAATTACGTGTAGTTCTGAATCATCCTGAACCATGCGGCAGCCATTACAACCCTTTACTATCTTGCCCACGAGCATGCCAGACCGTGCTCGCGCACAGGCACATGTTTTTGGACCTGGTCATCGTCTCCCGACCATGACCATCGATGAATACTTGGAAATAGAGCGGCAGCGTGGGGGTATCCTTCCCAGCCGAGGGTAAGTGACACTCTTGGAGTGCTTATACTGCGTTGATCCACTGGCCAGGCCCCAGCCCGATACCAACCTTCCATTGTCTGAACAGCTTACCGTAGATTCAGAAATGGAGGGGACAGTGTGCGGAGAATTGAAAGTAGAAGAAAAGCGTCTTAAGGACGAGCAGTGGGTTGAGTATAAAGAAGCCAATCCGAGGGGCGCAGGTAACGCTATGAACCGCGGTTAGCAGAAATAGTAGCATTTGGGAGACCAGTCGATGGATTCTAGCAACGATTGATATGTCCGAAACAAAATCCTGGTATATAATGTCACAAAGGGACGGGAAAGCCAGACGAGGCTGGAGTCAACAATTGCACTGTGAAGCTTCTGGAACAGTAAGTGATTCAGCAGTTGTCACATCGATTTCTGGAAAGTCAAGATTCAGGATCAATCAACATAACTCGAAATTTCTACATACTGGCATTCTGCGTTTCTGCCTGCGCGTTGTTTTCCATGCCAGGCAGCGACATTGCTATTTTCTTAAACAACGACTTGACGTTATGACCAGCTTTAGCTGATGTCTCCATAAACATTATGTTCGTTTGCGTTGCTTTCTGGGTTGCTTCCTCGACCGTCACTTGACTAGAACGGAGTGAGGTTAGGCAACTCAGGGCAGTATGCGAGGACGGACCGCTTCTCGGAAAGGTCAGCTTTGTTACCGACGAGGACGATGATGACATCATTTCCACGCTCTGATCGTACGTCGTCGATCCACTTTGAAGTCGACAGATATGACTGCCGGTCTACACTCATACGGCTAAGCGACGAAAGGTAATTAAAACGGTGCTCACTGGTAATGTCGTACACAACTATTGCTACAGAGGAATCACGAATATAGGATGGTATTAGCGAACGGAACCGTTCCTACCACACGCCATGAGTACGTTTCCACGCCCCAGGAACCGGCTCACCTGTCCGGCAGTGTCCCACAGCTGTAACCGAACTGTTCGGTCCTCGAGATACATGGTCTTGCTCAAGAAGTCTATGCCAATCGTGGCCTGGTAGGTGTTGTCGAATGTATCGTACATGAACCTGCACAAATATTAGACGACTTGAGAAACAGTCTTCGCGCCAGGGCTGACCTTGTGATCAGGCTGGTCTTCCCGACACTTTGGTCACCAAGCAACACGATCTTTGTGCGTTTTGGTGGCGTCGAGGAGAAGTCAGCAGTTGCTGGCGTCGACAGGGTGTCCATTGTGTGCGTGTTGGCGGGTCGTGTCACGATGTTCTGGTGCTGCGCTGCGTGTTTTTGTCGATATGAGTGAGCTGGTGTCTGGCGTCCGAGTTCGTAGTAATGTCGTAGTTTACCCTTGTTTGGGCAGTATGATTAAGTAACAGACCATTTATCATGATCGTGCCAGTAATTATCAGCACTAAGACGAGAATGAAACTGTCTGACAAGATCGCTACACGCGCTTCTGACCGCCCATTCTACACTTTCGAGTTCTTTCCTCCCCGCACAGACCAGGTCGGTTGCATGTGCCAGTTCATGCTTCGCTGTTTCGTTAAGAACTTCCATGCAGGGTTTCGACAATCTCATTGCTCGTATCTCCCGTCTCTCTCTCCTTCGCCCCATCGCGATCAGCGTAACATGGGGTGCAGGCGGGTCCACGAGAGACAGGAGTCTTGATCTCGCTGGACTCACCCAGTCCGAGTATGGCATCGATACTATCCTCCATCTAACGTGCACAAACATGCTTCCTGGCATGGTCGATGACGCTTTACGCGTGCGTCGACTGTCCAGATTTCTGCCACATCTAATTAGATCTACAGGAGGCGAAAGCACGGGGTATACAGAACATTTTGGCACTCCGCGGTGGTCAGTCGATCATACTTTTTCGTCTCTGGAACGTACCCAATGTCTATCCTCTTGACACAGATCCTCCTCGCGGACAGGAGCATTGGACCCCAATCGACTCGCGATTTACATCTGGACTTGATCTGGTTAAATATATACGTTCTTCGGAGTACTCGTCTCAGTTTTGTATAGGTGTTGCAGGTGATCGGGACCACAGTTAGAACAAGGGCCACAAAATAATGCTGATTTATCCATTTTATAGCTTACCCCGAAGGCCATGCGGAATATGACACAAATGAAAGTGATAGTATCGACATCCTCAAACAGAAAGTGGATGCTGGGGCTGAGTTCATCGTAACCCAGCTATTTTACGACTCGGACCATTTCATTGAATGGACTAGGAGAGTTCGAAGCAGAGGTTGGTTGTCATTCGGACTATTTGGACCCTTTCTTCATAATATACAGGCATAACTGTCCCCATAGTATCAGGCATCATGCTCATACAGACATACGCGTCGTTCCTCAGAGTCATTAAACTATGTGGCGTGCAGGTTCCACTTGATATCACGACAGACTTGGATGCAATCCGGGTGAGCTGTGCAATCAACTGTAATGTAACCAACTAAGCAACTAATGTAGCATGACGACCAACTTGTCAAAGATTATGGTGTTCGCCTCGCCGTTGGTATGATACAGAAGGTCACTGGATCTGGTCTCGTCGCTGGTATTCATTTCTGCACGCTCAATCTCGAAAAAAGTGTTCAGCTTGTCCTTGAAGACCTTGGCTGGGCTGGTGGTAATCCAATTCCCAAGAATAAACTCATTGCAGTAGGGTCATTTTGTTCTCTCGGTGTTATTCCCATATGAACCTGGACACAAGGATTCCCCACCACCATCGTTTCGCCCTCCATTGCCCAGCTCGGACTTGGTAGTGACTCCAAGCCTTGCAACTACAACTGCTGCAAATGCATTGACAGCCAAGCCGACACTGGAAGCGGAGTCTCCCGGACGCGGTGAACTCAACAATGCAGCAACTTGGGACGAGTTCCCAAATGGTCGATTTGGTGACTATAAGAGTCCTGCGTTCGGCACGCAAGATCAGTGGGGTGGATTGAGACTCAACGTATGACCACCGCATTTGTCTTCTCTTGATCTCAACTCAAATGTTTTCTTAGGTCCATGCTGTACAATCCCACTGGGGAAATCCGAGCAGCACGGAGGATTTAACCAAGATTTTCATGGACTATCTTAACTCTAATATCTCCTCCACACCGTTTTCTGCTTCGCCACTCTCCCCCGAGTCCCTAACAATCCTTCAGCACTTGAGAAAGCTTACCGGCCAGGGGCTCTGGACCGTCTGCTCTCAACCTGCAATCGATAGCATCAGCTCGACTGACGATATCTTTGGCTGGGGCCCAAGGGACGGCTATGTCTCACAGAAAGGATTTGTTGAGTTTTTTGCAGCGGAGAATGTCATGAACAAGATTGTGGAAAAAATCGAGATAGAGGGGAATGGTTGGATCCATTTCTTCGCGGCCAACTCCAAGGTAGGTCGACTCTCAGTTTTTGGATTAAATTTGACTGTCGTATACCTCAGAGGGAGTGCAGAACTAATGTTCCTGAAGATGGGAGAAATGCGGTAACTTGGGGAGTATTCCCCGGTAAGGAAGTTGTGCAGACTACGATTATTGAACGGGAATCATTTCTTACGTGGAAGGTGCGGGCTTACTGCCCTCGAGTATCGCACCCTATCAATGACTCTGTTGCAGGATGAAGCCTTCTCGATATGGGCTGACTGGGCATCTTTCTATCCCCCGGAGTCCTCCCAGAGAGCATTACTCGATGAGGTGCGGGAGACACGGTGGTTGGTAAGCGTAGTGCACCACGACTTTAAGCGTTCGAATGCTCTTTGGTCATTTCTACTTGACTGTGTGCTTCACTCGTGACGTCATGTTAGTTTACTGGATTCGGAATACCTGATTCGCATGGAGTAAGTCATGTAAGTAATTACCTCGCAGGGGGATCCGGACAACCCACATGTCGATTGCTTCGCCAACGCTCATACCTCGTCCCCCCGTCGTCCCGCTAGTTCTTCCAAAACCACCCCACGTAGGCCCGACTCCTCTGCCCAAAGTCGATAGATACCAAGGGCGCATAAACAACGTGAGAGATCTACAACGCGAGGCAGACGACCTGTCAGACGAGGGGAACGACTTGGAGGACTGCGTATGTATCTACGGCCCGCGTCTACTGCGTTCACGGCATCTTCGATCAGAATCTGCATGTTCGAAATCGCGGCTTCGCATGGTACATCCCAATAGGCAGGCATACCACGCAGCTAGAAGAGAAGAACGATGTACGTGTGCGCACTCCGTCCGTTCTTGCTTCGATGATGTTCAATTCGGTCTCCGTTTACGTGCAGGCCGAAGAAGATTCAGAGGGCTCTTCCAGTGGCCGCACGGATGAAGGCACAACGCCACCCCACGAAGAGAACGAGGACTCTGGACAAGACTTGGATGCTGAAATTGAAGACATGGATGAGGAACGGAACTCGGATGAAGGTAACGAATTTGAGGAAGAGCCGTCAGACGCTTGAGGTACTTATCGCGGATGCTCACGAGATGATCACCATACCGTTCCGTGCACGTTCCTCGGCCACAGGCTTATCATAGTCACTGTCGTCGAAGTGGTGGTGAAGTATATTGGAACGCCACCCATACTGCCCAGTGTCGACTACGAAAATATCTGTGTCCACCTGGTGCTCAATAATCGAGGGTCTCAATGATACCGTCCAGAATCCTGATTACATCGGGCATGTTGAATTTCTCAAACTGCAACGCCGCAGGAACACTAGGTCATCATGAGCCTAATTGGAATGTTATAGCGAAGGAAGTACTCACTCCCAGCCGGTCACCCGCTTCACAGGTGCCTCCAAACGTAAAAATGCCCTCTTCTGCACTTCAGCTGCAATTTCGCCTCCAACACCACCAGTGTATCCCGCTTCATGAACAATAACTAACCGCCGAGTCTTTTTGACGCTTTCCACAACAGTCTCCACATCCCAAGGTAGTACGGTACGCAAGTCTATGAGCTCTACCTTTGCTCCCCGCAGCGAGGCGGGAATAAGAATTTCTAAGGACGGTGGTGGTGAGCGCAGAATATTGAGCGCGCTTTCACAGTGGTAGATTGGCGTGCCCCAGGAGAGCAGGGTTAGGTCGGACCCTGGGGTAAGTATCTCAGCACGAGAGAGAGGTAGTGCGAAATCATCGACTGGAACTTGCTCGACTGGCGGGCACGATATGAGTATGCAGGAACGGACATCGCGACATCGTGAATTACCAGCGGAACGATATAAAATCTTGGGTTCCATGAAGAGAACGGGATTTGGATCACGAATACATGCCAAAAGTAGTCCCTTGCATTGAATTGGAGACCTAGGAATGATAATCTGTATCACGGCATGCATTTCCGTTAGCTTCAAACTGAGAAGTAGTAAATAGAGTCAACCTTGAGTCCCGAAGCGCCGACGAAGAACCCTTCAGGGCTTTGCGAGTGGTATAAACCTCCGTGCCCAACGGCCATCGTCGGCGTACGAATGGTTAAACCGCCAACAGAAAATTGTCCGCCGGCTCGGTATCTGTACTTTGCAGCCTCGTTCACGATCTGGATCGATGGGGTGAGGAAAAGTGGATGGTTATTGGTCCAAGCGTACCTGATCGAAGGCAGGAAAGATATAATCGGCGAACTGTATCTCTGCAATAGCGGTGTGTCCCATAGATGCAATTCCGATACCGAAACCAGCGATGCCTTGTTCCGTCAATGGGGTATTGAAGACGCGTTCACGACCTATCCATGCATCTATTCACTGGGTCTGTCACAATGAACGGGCAATGCATACCAAATTCTTCCGCAAGGCCCTAGGGAGCGGTACATGTATATAAGAGCTGAACGAGGTGTGTGAAAGGTAAGGAACAAACCATTGTGCAGCGGAACACGCCTCCGAACGCAACGTCTTCTCCAAAGACTACGGCAGTGTCGTCTTTTGCGAGTGCAATACTGCCAATACGTCAATACCGCAGACCACGAAGTCCTCCCGCCGTACCTGAGTGCATCCCGTACGGCTTGATACATGTTCATCTTTCTTGTCTCGCGACCACCCACCATAGATCGCATGGAGCCGGAACCGTCTTCATCTGTCCACGTGAGTCCTGATGTGCGAAGGGCAGTTTCCCGGGTGGTACGAAGGAGCTGCGAGGATGCCACGGAAGTGAGATGACCACCTGCTGCCGGCGGCTCAGTCGAGTACAACCGTCGAGAGCGTTGGGTCTGCCCCGTGTTAGATGTGGAGCCGAACGCGAGTACAGAGGAGACGTACCACGGTGGATAGACGGGTGAGAGGACGAAGGACAGAAGCAGTGGTGAACATGGTCCGTCGGTTGAACCTGCATGTAGTATTCAGTACTTCCTTCCCAGCGCTTTCGCGAGATCCGAGACTGATCATGTGCCTTACTTAGCTAGCCGGCATCCAATCGAGTCACCCTAGGACGTTTACTACACGGCTGCAGTAAAGCGACGACGTCCTCGCGTTCAAGCACCACGACGGCAACATAGCGATGGAGAGCGACAGCGCATTCGTCGCCCCGGAAGGCGTGTACTCCGTCACCGAGGAGCACAAGCCGCCCATCACACCAGCACCGTCGAGCGCCGCCCAGCTACACCCCACACGCCTCTCCACCATCACCGTCCACTTCAACAACTCGAAACAGGCCAGCGCGCCAGGTTTGGCGCAGCTGCTCGGCGCGAACCTCAACAAGGATTTGCGCAGGGACAAAGAACGGGAGAGAGAGAAGGACAGGGACAGGGACCTTAGACACTTGCCCGACAATCGCAGTTTGTCGTCCAGCGACACCCCGGATGATAACCTCACTTCACCAGACGGAACATCACCCCAAACAGCTACCGTGCCAGATCTTATTACGTCCCAGGAACCCCACCACATGCTCTTTGCTCACCCCTCCGCCTCGGGCAAGAAGAAGTCCAGCTCTTCCAAACCGAAGCATAATATGCGCACGACTTCTTCCACTTTTATCACGCGCATGCAGACCGTCGAAGGATTGAACAAGATTCTCGCCGGCAAGCAGGGCGAGGTGACGTTCATGTTCTACAACACTGGTAAGACCTTTCTCTGGTATGAAGTCGGTACCAAAGCCAAGGTGTGCATGCAGTATAAAATCGGCCTACAGCTAGTGACCAAATGACAGGAGCCACTTACCAGAATTAGTTTTTCCGCGTTTCCGACCTGTCATGACGTGAACCCTCTCACTGCTTCGCCCGACAGGCTCGACGTTGTCATAGGGTTTAACACTGGCGACCTCGTATGGTTTGGTATGTCACAATTTTACTTTTGAGCAAGCTGCTAACAATGGTGCTTCATAGATCCTATAGCAAGTCGATATGGTCGTCTTAACAAACAGGTGTGATTACCGGCCGGATTACACCATTCGTCGCTCAAGCTGATATCTGAGGGCTCTATTTCCTCCTCCCCTTGCACTGCCGTGCGCTGGGTCCCCGCGTCATCCACCCTTTTCCTTGTTTCCCATGCGGACGGCACGATAATTGTTTATGACAAGGAGCGAGATGACGGGGTGTTCAATGCCCCAGTCCCCACTACCCAAATGTCCACCCCATCATTCCCGCATTCGAGTTCGCCCTCGTCTCAGGACCAGTCTCCGCCAACAGCGGAATGGGACCCCTTAGTTAGCATGTGGGTCACCGTGCCGCCATGGCATCCTGAAGCCGCCGTGTGCGGCGGAGTAAGAGCAGATAGAGGGGTCGCTAAAAATCCTGTCAGTCATTGGAGGCTGAGTAAATGCGCTATTGTCGGTGAGTTGTTTCGCCTGGAACTTCCGGGCGAGCTGAATCTTCCACCTGTAGATTTTGTCTTCTCTCCTGACGTCAAGCATGTCGCTGCTATATCAGAGGACGGCTGTCTGAGGGTAATCGACGCATTTGCTGAACAGTGAGCTCCGAGAAGTATGGTAATTACTATCCTCTCTCCTGACGATATTACAGACTTGTTGATTGTTATGCCTCATACTTCGGCGCATTGACCTCGGTTGCGTGGTCACCCGACGGTCGGCTCATCCTGGCATGGTAGTTCTTTTGTACCACGATTGCTGCTCTTATCTACCCTGCAGACCGGTGGTCAGGACGACCTTCTGACGATTTTCTCGCCGTGGGAACAGCGTGTAGTGGCTAGGTGTCAAGGACACTCGTCATTTGTGTCCGCCGTGGCATTTGATGCACCGAAATGTGATGGTCGGACATATCGGTTTGGTAGCGTTGGGGAAGACAACAAACTGATACTGGTCTGCCTGTGTTGTTCATATTGCATCAGCGCCGATGACTGACCTCATCGTGACAGTGGGATTTTTCCATTGGTGCATTACACAGACCAAAGCTTCAACATGGTCACCATCCGCGCGTTTCAATAGCATCCAGTGTCTCGCTAGCTGCTGTATACCGTCGTGGGACTGTCTCAACTACACAACTTGCAACACCTAGATACCACCCGGCACCATCAAGGAATGAGGTATCCGCAGTCCAACCAGTTTTGGTGCGCACTTGGTTATTCCTTCGCCTCCACTTACTTACAACACATGTGCTCAGGTGAAACACATCGAGGCTGATATGCTAGGTTGCTTGACATTCCTCCCTCGTGCACTTCTCACAGCAACGAAGTACGGTCACGTCAGGATGTGGGTCCGACCACTTGTGACACCCGGAAACCCGCGTCGGCGAGCACATGGCAGGCAGCCACTGTCAATATCGGACCTGCAGGATGTAGTATGACGTCCGAACCTCGGACAAGACGAAGAAATGACGCAAGAGCTAAATTATACATATGTTGTGTCTTCCCATGTAAGCCAGGTTGCTCTGCTACCCAACGATGGCCATACACTCTTGGAAGGGTTCATGGGAGACCAGGGCACAGTGAAGTGAAGTGCTTGAGGCCACGATCGAAATTCTACTTTGAAGAGGCCTCAACATTTAGTGTGTATGAAGGGTTGAATCACTACAGTGCTTGTCAAGAATGACAGTATGTTACAAAGCTCTTTGAAGGAATTGATGGGCATGTCGTTTGGACAGTGGCAAGTACTATGAATGTAGAGCGCTGAATAAATCGAAGGACGAATGGTTTCTCACTTGACAGTAACTTGCATAGCCCACCTTTCCACCCATCCTAGACGTACAAGTGCGGCCTCAAGAGCCACTAGGAACCTCTCCCGACGCCAAGCTTCAATACCCAAAGTCTTCACCAATCTCTCGCGATTCTTCTGTTCCCTACACAATGAGTTGTAAACGTGATGAAGCGCATGTTCGTAGTCCACCGAAACATTCAAGAATGAGTCGATGACTACGTTTGATCCGTATAATGCCGTGAGTTGCTCGAGAACGGAGATGAGTGATCGTGGTTGACGACGTGAGCTTTCGGAAATCATGAACGGAAGAGCGGCAATGATCTGTGCCGCGCTTAAAGTTCGAAGAGATGGAGAAAATGTCGTAAATTCCAGCGACACCTGGCGACCCGCATTCAGGATAGGTAATACACCGCGAGGGAGGTAGTCGAGACAGTGCGAAGAGTTGAAGGTCGACGGAGCCGAAGCAGGTGAACTCGGAGATAGATCCAAATAACCTGACTTGGCAGGGACTATATAGCAATCAAAAAAAAAACACGGACGAGTGCTGGTTAATTTGATATGCACACTTAACTGGCATGAGCTACCGCATATACGTACCAGACTTGGGCTGTCGGATAAAAGCTTCCAATGTGACTCAGATAATTCATGAAAGTGATCCACACGAACCTCGGCGAGGATCCACCACTTCAAGTACCTGATCCACCACTTCCATCCCACACTTATGCGCAAGATTTGCCCGTTCACAGCGGTCTCCGAACCTATAAGTTTTGCCAGGTCATTGCTTGGGTTCCGAACCTCCATGACGCCGTTGACCGTGTCTTTGAAGATCATTTCAAGGGGTATATTGACGTGTGAACGGAAAACGCTCGCGAGTTGGACGTAGCGGCTAGGCCACAGTGAACAAGTTGGTACTACGACGGTGACTAAAGCTTGAAGGGAAGCCCTGGTAGAAGAGTGGCAGCTTTCCGGCAACTTTAGAGCTCGCGAGAACATCGAAAAGCATATCGACAAGAAGATGAGACAGAGACAGCATATAATGACTCGCTCATGGTGCTTGAGGCCGTTCCGAGAGAAGACTAGCGAAGTTGAGGGACCATCAAGATGCCAGCGGAGGACTTTGTCCTTCAAGATCTCCCAGAATGCGATGTCGCCGGTTGTGGCCATTTGGGGTGGCGATCTCTGGCTGATTTGTACTCGGGGGGAATTTTAAAAGTTGGAGGTTGGTATTAGTCACATGCTACGACGACAGGAAAGGCAAAAAGACAAAAACGACGCCAGCAGGATTCGAACCTGCGCACTCAAAGAGTAACAGATATCTTGTATTCGAATCTGTCGCCGTAACCACTTGGCTATAGCGCCACATAACCTGAGCAAGAGGGATACAAAGACACAAGCGTGAGAAATGTCCCCTTTTGGGTGATTAGCCTCGCTTCCAACCTAAGTCCCAATTCATCTTCCATTTACCCCCGCCGTCCCCTAGTCGGAGACCATGGATCGGTTTGTTTTTGCATTCATCTCCTCATTACATGACAATGATTTTTCTCTCTTTTAGTCTTGAACTCAACATTCGGCAACGCATTCTATCCGACCTCGCTATACACGGTCCAGAGGCCAGCGATGCCGCCTTGAGTATCCAACACATTCTCCAGTCCAAAGCTCAGTTATCTCCACGAGACGCGAACAACAAGATATACATGGTGTGTCGCCTGGCTGTTGCGTTTAAGTTCCAATTCCTGATCACTTCACGAAGGGGGAAGCACAGGCGCATTGTAACATCGCACTTGGAGAAATGGTTATGAACCTCCCAGAGAACCACGTTCGAGATGAAGTTGATGCGCTTATCACGGTTCTTGTTGGCGTGTTGGATGACGCGCCTCACATTGATTATGACCAATCCCTATCCTGGGACGGTGGGCATGTTACTAGGTCACTGTTCTATTCTGAACTTACTTTTTCAGAATGGGCACTTCCGGATCAGCTTATCTACTCCACTGTTTCTGCTATCCTAAGACTTTGTTCTGTTGATCCGGATCGAATGGATCATGCAGTCGATGCTATTCTGCGATTCATTACTGAAGTAGTCCAAAACGTTCAGATTGCGAGTCGTGAGTGTTCACAAGTATCTTCTACTGGAAATTCCTAGCCAACGTTTAACCCGTTAGCTCTCGAAGTCCTGACGGAACTCACTCCTTCTGTACATGGTCTCTACCGTGCCATTACCTCAACGCTCTTTCCTTGGAAGGTAACTCAATGGCAGCTTCTTTCTCATGCTCTTGCTGGTTTGGTCCAGGATCCTGTACTTGAATGTATAAACCGACGACTCCTTGATCTCGATCGAGAAGCAGAGGCGAGTCGAGACTCGTCCGAGGCCCTTTTTTTTTGCCGCGCCTTCATGGCACGCTACATCAACTTCGGAAGACCTCTCAGCGGGTATTTCATTGTGTGCTGTGTCATGGAATTACAATGGACTATACTCGCTCAAGCTCTTGTTGGAGTATCGGCTGATAGCGTTCGAGGACCATTGAAGGAAGCTGCTGCTGCCAACAAAGCTTGGTCGAGTCTGATGAAAAGAGCTACGACGAAGCTGCCCATGGAGGATAGACCGACGAAAGAAACCTTGAATTCAACCCTACGTGGATCCCTACAATGCTTCAGGGACCTTTTGGTGCAAATACAGGATATGGATATTGAACCTCCAATCGATACGTATGCTTGGGAGACGATGTCTGAAAGCTTGGTGAGTTTGTTCCTGCCAGGAAGCGGGCATGGATTCACTGCGCATACACTACAGAAACTAGCATCTATATGCTCGGTTGCTTTGGGAGAACTTGATCCTGACCTCTATGCGTGCCTCGGTCTACTTCTGAGTGATAAGACCCCGATAATGGATAACTTGGTTCAGGAAGCGGCTCTCAAAGCGACGACTGTACTCGTCCAGAGCTTCCCAGAAATTGCGAAGGAGCTGGTTCATCACCTACGTCGTTTCGTAACCTCTCCCCTTCCCATCTTTGAGTTTGCTTTCAATACCGAGAAGCGCTCTCCACCCCCGCTTACGGCTGCTGCTAAATGCTTCGGTTTGTGCGTGAAGGTGGGGATCTTGTTTGAATGGTAAAAATTACTGATTGATCTCCTTTGGAAAGCTCGCGCCAGGAGAAGATTCTATCATGTCCAATATGTATTCGCTCTTAAACTACATTGCTGCAACGAGCCAAGAAATCTTCGAGACATCTTCACAGCAACAGCTTTTACACCATCCATTGTACACACCCCCTCTGTCCACTTCCGCTGATCAGCTTACATTCCAGAGCGAGGACGTAGGTCTTCGGGGCCGTTCTGACGAGGAAAAACGACTCATTGGCATCACTACAATATCCATTGTGACGCGGCTTGCTTTGGAGTTTGACAAGGAAGAAGTGACTAAGCTTACAATTTCCATGTTGTTGCAAAGGCTTCGTACGGCAGAGCCTACAGTCGAGGCAGCCATCGCCTACAACTTGGTGGACTTAGCGTTGGTTGCTCCCGAGGGTGCCTTCGCTGATATCATCCGTGCGTTTTCCACTATCAATTGGACGGCGAATCCGGAAGATCCCAGGTTCTCGAATAATATGGTGAATTGGATCGTTTGCTAGAATATTTACACATCTAACTGTGTGATTAGGTATTGGCAGCGCAAACCAGACTTGCTCGAGAGATAGGCAGACGACCTGATCTCTATGACGTGTACTTGGAGGAGCTTCTCAGCCTCTTCTCAGACAAAGGGGTGGCAATTCAGAATACTGCTGCCGCAGGTTTCGATGGGAAGGTTGACTGTTTGTGTTCTATCTCAGATGCTCGCACTGACAACAAGAATTCGCCAGACGGAGGAGATGATAGAACAACTAGCATCGCTACTGCTTCCCATTGAAGCTCTCTTGGATCATGCTGACTTCTTGCCTCACCTCCACGCTACTTCCGAACTGACCAACCTTTTCCGCAATTTGTGGTTTTTGTGTGTTCTCTTCCGTTTTACGACACCCGGAGAGGACAGAGAGAAAGGTGCCATGGTGTGGCTACTGCCTGCTTTAGCAAGGATCGCAGCAAAGACGCCGTGTCTAGTTGTTGAGAACGTATCGGACGCGGTAAGCGATTTGGAGTACCGTACAGTCCTAAGACACGAGTACGCCCATTCGGTAATTTCTTCCCTTCCCCCTGATATCAAGATGTTGACCAATTATGAGGTCTTGGCAAAGCACCGTACTTACCTCATACGCCGCATTTCTTCGGGTGCAGCTGACCTACGATCATTATCAACCGGTCAAGTCATCTTCTTGTTGGCAATGCACGACGTAGAGACGATGCGTTCCGCGGCAGGACTGCCATCCTCTTTGGTCTCCTACTTCACCAATCCGAGTCTGAATAAACAAACCGGTCTGAATGTCTGCATGGATGCTGTTGCTGACAATGTACGCTTCTGTCTTTTGTTGCTAACAGAAACTGATGTTGCACACAGGTGATCAGGGGTTGTACTGCTGATCTTAACACGCAGGCTGCGGAGCAGACACTCCCATGCCATCTCTCTTCAGAACTGTGCAACTTGCTTGTGGCCAGCACCCACCGCATTGCGCGTGCTCGTGAGGTTGCGTCGAGGTACCTCAATCATTTAATCACCTCATTTCCTTCGTTGATGTGTGACGCGACACTCGTTTATGCTATTCTTGAGTGTCTTACCCTCCTGAGACGCGCATGTGAAAATGAATACCTTGACGAGGTTTGTGACATTGTCAAACGAAAAGTTATTATGCTCACATAGCCATCGTAGTACAACCCCGTACACGAATTCCATTCTGAACGCACGGGCATACGTCTACAGTTGACGGACGACTATAGCGTAAGGAGTGATATTCTCCTGCAGCTGCAACGACACGCAACCAACTGGTTCGAGCTTGCATTGAGCCGTGCTCCAATAGAGCTGCAGTCAACCCTCCAGGTCTTTTCCTCGAATTTTGAGGTGCAAAATAAATGTGTAATGTCTTTCTAACAGAAATACCTCGCTGCAACGCAGTCCTCTGTTGGCTCGGACACATCTGAACTCGGTGCATCCGTGGCGGAAAAATTTGCTAAAGCCTTTGGGCCACCACATCGACAACTGAGTGAGTGATGTCTTGAACAGAGATCAAGTTTCTGACGTCTTTCAGCCTCGCTTCGTTCCCTATGTAACTGGGAATATGATCGCGCAAGAGTACTCGCTAGCCAGCTTGCTAGTAAAAGCTACTTTGCGGGTGAGGCCGCAGGTTTGCGGTTGGCCAGTCGAAAATGTAGGTGCCCTATGTGAAGATGAAATAATTTGTTCATTTTGCAAGGCAGCCCAAGACGTCCTGGACAAAGTGCCACCGCCAAATGCGACCCTGACTGACATCCTCGCACTGAAGACGAAAATGGAGGATACCAAGAACGCTATCTTAGGAAAGACCATCACGCTAACTGTTCAGGACCTTAAGCGCCTGTTGTTCCGCTGTGCAGCGACTGTCATAGCGTTGGATAGTGTGCGTCCCGTATCTTCGTTGAGTTTCTTCACTAATGATCGGCAGTGCGAGTATACTCTATTACATTATCTCGTCATTCTCCCATTCGAGGTTTTCACACCATCTGCTATAGCTGCGGGCATTGAGGTTTGGACGTGGGTTATAGCGGAAAAGCCTGCCGCTGAGGTTGCTCTATTAACTGAAATTTTGGCGGCTTGGTTCGCCACCGTAAGAGACAGAAAAGGAGTGTTTTCACAGTGCCTAAAGTCAGGAGTCTTTCCCTGAATCTTGTCGTGCCATGTCTCTCATGCTTCCTCAGCTACGATGATCCCTTCTATCACCAAATAGGATACAGCCCCACTGACAAGGAAGAAATCGACCGCGCCACCACTAATGCACGACGTCTTTTTTGGCCACATACCCTCATCCTGCAAATGTTATTCAGTCGGTTGCAAGCTGCTCGATATCGGCGATCCACGGTTGTCTTTCTGATGCAACAGCTGGTGTTACGATCCACCCACGCCCATAAGCTGTTCAGGTGAGTTGCACGTAACGACGTATTGAAATCCCCCTGACTCCGCTTCAGTACCCACCCCCTTTCCCGAGAACTGCGCTATTCCTTTCTTCTTTTTGGCTTCGAAACATTGAAGAGTTCAAATTTAGATTTCTTTTCCGAGTGTACGATGCGTGAGGGCCTATATCGTACAGCATATGCGTGGTTTGCGGTCCGACCACAGTAGGTGCTTTTCCTTGTCTCGTGTATCGTCTCTCAGAGTGTTCCTGAGATGGTCATTCGGGGCAAATCGTGTCCAAGTGATTGCCGATATCAAAGTCCTCTCGGAATTCATCGGACATCTTCAAACGGACTCAATCAGAGCTCTTCTTTCGGTGACCAGCCTACCTCCTACACAGTCAAACACGAAGAACTCGCGTATGTTAATGTACTTTCCCCGTTGGCCAGGCTAACTCTCAACAGTTTACGCGACCCGCCTCAAGAATATCAACCACCCACTTCGATTACTTGTGGAAAATGAGATCTATCGCCTTACAGTATGGGCTAATCCTACAAACGACACAAATAAGGGCCACGATCACCCCGGAACTCTGGAGCGAACGATATCGGAGGTAGGACTTTCAGTCGTGCTTGAGCATCTAATTCATATCTCAACAGAATAACTGGCCCGTTGTCGCACGCAGTGTATGGGAGATAGATCCCGCCGTAGCCATTCATATGACGGAGCGCTTCCAAAGTTCTGCGGCACATACGGAAGTTCAGAGGCTTGTTCGCGCGAACCCCGCTATCGTTATGCATGTCCCTGAAGGTCTGCGCCACCTAATCGATGATGCCACTCGTCTGCCTCAGAGGAGAGAACTAAAGGTTTGGCCTCTTGTATGAGTCGTGGTACTACGTTAATGATGTTTGATAGCACATCCTACTCTGGGCGTCCCTCCCGCCAGTAATCGCTGTGACATTTTTCGAGAAAAAACACGACAACGACCCTTACCTGCTCCAGTATGCTCACCGTGTGCTCAAAGAGCACCCGGTACACTTAACATTTTTCTTCGTGCCACAAGTTGTCCAGGCACTGCGTTTCGATGACTTCGGTGAGCCTATTTTGCACGAAAATAGTTACAGAAACAGACATATTTGTAGGTTATAATGCCAGATTTATTCTTGAAACCGCTATGATATCGCAGCTATTCTGCCATCAAATCGTTTGGAACATGAGAGCCAACTGCTACAAAGATGACGCAGCGGAAATAGTATGTCTGGTGTTCTTAGTCGCAAACAATGCCTCCAAGTAAACTGTTTCAGGAGGATCCTATGAAGCCAGTTCTCGATAAGATGACTAACCTAGTCGTTGAATCATTATCTGGTGAAGCCAGGTCATTCTATGACCGAGAATTTCAGTTCTTTCACGAAGTCACATCAATATCAGGAAAGCTGAGGCCGTATATAAAGAGACCTAAACCCGAGAAAAAGGCATATTTCTTTCCCTCTCCCGTGCTTAACATGATCAAACATTTTTCAAGGCAAAGATCGATGAAGAGATGGCTAAAATTAGTGTTGATGTTGGCGTTTACCTTCCAAGTAACCCAGATGGGAAGGTTGTTGACATCGACAAGCTATCTGGCCGCCCGCTGCAAAGCCATGCCAAGGTTAATTTCGCTTTGAAGTTAGAGCCAAACGGAATTCACCATCCTCCTAGGCTCCTTTCATGGCCACATTCAAAGTGAGGAAGGAGCGCATCGTAATTGAGACGGATCCAGAAGCCCTACTGGACGCCTCTGGTGTTGAGAAACGTGAAGAGTTTGATGTTTGGCAGCAAGCCATTTTCAAAGTAGGCGATGACTGCCGCCAAGACGTCCTTGCGCTACAGATTATCGCAATGTTCAAAAACATCTTCACCAGCGTCGGTCTGACCTTGTACCTTTACCCATACAGAGTCACAGCTACGGCTCCTGGGGTAAGATTTACAATGCTTAAGCCGATTTCTTGCGTTGATTGGGCTCATCAGTGTGGCGTGATTGACGTGGTTCCAAACGCCACCTCGCGAGATGAAATGGGTCGTGCCAAAGTCAACGACCTCCTCGATTTTTTCGTCTCTAAATATGGAGGAGAGGAAACTGTAGCCTTTCAGAGAGCTCGCCTTAACTTCATCCAGTCCATGGCAGCGTACTCTGTGGCGTGTTATATCTTGCAGATCAAGGACCGACACAACGGTAACATCATGATTGATGCTGAGGGACATATCATCCATATTGGTGGGTTTTGGTCGTGATGACGGCATATGCAATCTAACACACTTGCGTCAAGACTTTGGCTTCCTGTTCGACATAGATAAGTTCAAGTTCTCCCATCTCACCGTATATGCTGACACGGCTTCGTTCGTGATATTTACGGCCCGGAGTAAGTGGTCGCTGACGCAGAAAAAAAAAGCATTCTTTGCTTATCCTCGAGCCGCAGGGAATTAAGTTTGAGCCGAGCTCTTTCAAACTCAATCATGAAATGGTCATCCTGATGGGTGGTCGACATTCTCAAGGATATGAGCTCTTTCAGCAATTGACCGTTAAGGCGTTCCTTGCGCTACGACCCCACGCAGATCAGCTGGTCAGCACGGCACAGCTCATGCTAGGGACTGGTCTACCCTCTTTCAAGGGAGAGGCAACGATCAAGCGGCTAAAGGACCGGTTTGTTCTGGGATTGAACGAGCGCCAAGCTGCGGACTGGATGATGAGTATTATACGGAACGCGCATGAAAACATTAGAAGTACTGCGTACGATGAATTTCAACGGGTGAGTGGTGTTGATTAATGTAGTACTTTTTTCTTCGCTGACCAGTTATGCAGCTTCAGAACGGTTTGCCCCTACATATTCCAGAAGACATTAATCCTTATTCTTTATCCTTACAGGCATCCCATACAAGTGATCATGCGTCGTCAGGCAGCACGCGATCTAGAAATTTATTGTACCACAGATGTGATTACTAACTACGCGAGGAAAATGTATAAACGATGAAGTGATCAAAACACTTACCGAGCCAGCTCAAGGAGTTATGTACATTACCTTCGCAAAACATACCGGGTTTCAGAAGCACCCATTGAACATTATTTAGGGTTACCCTCGCGGCTATTCTTTGGCGGGATCACACAGCAAAAGTGCGATGACCTACTTTCAATACATTCTGCCTATTTGAACGAGCTCACTTCTTGACAAAAAAAGGTAATTAAGTCAAACCGGAGAGGAAACCAGCATAACTACGACCTGATATCATTCTCTGGCCCAGATGAGATATGCTTCGAGTTGATGAAGAATGGCTACATGACATTACCCAACAGAAAGTCCGTTTTATGCCGACATTTCAATAGGATTCAATGACTACCCCGCGGGTCATGTGCCCTCATGTGTATACTAATCACGTGAATTGCTCCCGAGGCTTCAAGTCTTGAACATCAGGTACTTCCCAACTGTAGAAGACCTACTGGGCGGAGAGAATTAAGATCGAGAACGTCTCGCTCCACGTTAAACCCACAAGTTCAGATTCTGAGCGTTTTACGTGCTCATGTCTTGATTGTATAGGCTCTAGTTTTGGTTGCAGGCTCAGATATTCCGATATAAATACCCTGAAAATGAGGTTCCAACGTCTCATAGTTGGTATATCAAGAGCGGTTGCGTCATCCTACAAGATATACTTCAGAGTTTCGTGACAGCTGTATAATCCCTGACTCACCTGCAAGGTATGCCAAACACGAGGGAATGGATATGGAATCACATGCAAGACGTTCACACCTCTTCGGAGGAACGGTACGTGATCGTCGCCTATGTACCCATAACTGAATTCGCCACCGCGACGAGGCAGGAAAAAGCTTTCGAAGTCCAGGACGCTTTCCGGACCCACAAGTACCCCAGATTCGCGCAACCGCCGCTCTGCAGCAACCAGCGAATCAAACAACCACGCAGTATCTGTAAAATACGAGCGAATCGATGGGTTGGGAGCTCCGAGGAGGTCTAAGAGAATAAGGTGTTCAATGCCAGCCATCTCCGTCATTGAATGACTAATCAGGCGCCGTTTCATATGAGGAGCGAGGTATGTCGTTGCCCACTTCTCGGACAAATGCCTACACCAATAATTGAGTAATAGAGGGTTCAAGTGTCGCGAGGCTAATTCACCTTGCTCCATAAATTGAATCTGCATCTGTCCATTCCTTGAACGCTTCTTCACCATCAAAGAATACCAACTGCAGCGTAGTATCAGCAAGGTCTTCATTACCCTCTTGGCCGTCTAGGAACCGCTGTTCCCGGTCATCTAACAATGGACTCAAAGCCTCGGCAAGGTCAAGCATCATCGCGCAGGGAGCTGCGGAATCTGTGGCGCCTACGAACTAGAAGTTGTCAGCGACATTAAGTATGCACTAGCTCTAGAAGTGCACCTGATTCTCCGGATATGTAGGGAAGAATTTGCTATCATAGTGAGCAGAAACAATGATTCTCCGTAAGGCTGTTGGGTCCTTTGTAGCAATAATGTTGGTGAAGGAGCGTTGCCCGTATGGCGTGTAGTCTGTAAAGCTATCTTCTTCGACGTGCCAATTCAAAGCCCTCAGTGCAGTGGTAATGTATTGGCGAACAAGCGTGTTGTTTTCGCTTCCAGCTACCAAATTGCACGTTAAAAGACATGTACTGACAACGATCAAATAGCAGAATGCACCTGGACGCGGGACCAGGAGTTTCGATAAGTGAGAGTCCGGATTCCGCGTGTCAACATTCATAACTGGATCCACAGAATTTGCCAAAGCTATGATTTGTTCAGTGGATAATTGCGCCAGGTCCCTTTGGCCAAGTCTGGAGAGTTGGCTTGACAGTGTGATCCATGAGAAGAGAGCGAAAACGCTGCATCCGACACTGCGAAAGGAACCGAGCCTCATGCCCAAGCCACCGAGTGTGGGTGACCGAACGAATAGATGTCGTGTGAAGCCGATGACACGAGTACTACCAAGTCTACCGACGAGTTCCATCCCTAATCTGAACAATATCACCGTATGATGGCGATCTTTCGGCTGGGGTAAGACTACGACGAGAAACTCGAACGCGCGACCTGATGGATGTCGCGGGTCATCAACGAAGCCGGTCATCGATCTCGTCTACGTGTTCGACTGTCCGACAGCGGTCCATGGGACGATTGAATGACCTTCGAACGGATGTTTCACAGATGCGGCCTTGCATGGATTACTCTTCTAATGAATATCTCGTACTCGGTACAACGTTGGCTTTACAGGTCAGGGTCTGGAGCAAAATTATCGAAGAGAAATTCTTCAACAATGACGGACGCTCAAATAGACAAGGTAGGGGCAACAGCTCGATGGGCACGTTTCAACACGGTAGTGGGGGGTAGACCGGACGTGGCGCGCGCACTGGACGAGTAGGGGAGCCCGAATCAATGTCATAGAGGTGACAAACCACTCAGGTGGACACAGTGCACGCATCAAACGAGCGAGGGCATTCGAATAGACGTGGTAGGGGCAGTGGACGAGCACCCTCAGGCAGTAGAGGTGATAGACCGCTCGTGTGGACACGGCAGGCGACGAGCCAAGGCGCTCCAATCCACTGGTGAGGGTGGTAGGCAAGTGTTGATGTCTACTTCGTCACCGCGCGCCGAGCACATATGTATATGTATACAAGCAATCCAGATGTGCAGTTGGCGAGAAGAGGTGGCAGTGAATAAAAGAACGTAGGATCATGCACAGCGACTTAGACACTGCAGAGAAGGTGGTCTATGACACCTCTATTGACTATTTCAATCACTTCGTCATTGATATATTGTCCTCATTATATTCTGCCCCCGAGTTCATAGTCAATTCATCATGTCTAACTTGTTCCATATTACCTTACATGCTAAGGTTGTCCCTGTCCCTGTCCGCGTACTCGATAATCTAGAAGCTCCGAAACGAACTGACGGAATCGAGTAGTATTGAATGCCCCCTCGATTGTTTCGCAGTACAGTGTACCACCAACGCTAAGCGCGAGAAGGACGGGGTGCCTGTCGATGACTCGAGACGTGAATAGATAGTCGACAATATAAGATTGTTGGTCGTGAGTGAGACGTGGCAACTGGTCGCATTCTCTAGCTTGGGCTGAACTTCGTCAAGGTATGCATTGGGCGAATGTGCAAAGCATTCCTCCATAAACTGCATTTTCAGGTCGGTTCTATGCATACAGACAAGAACAAGTAAATTACCTGTCGCCTGTAAGCACGTCAGTTCAGGGATTTTCATGTAGGAAGAATGGATGAACTGCTCCCGTGCGGCGATGTCGCTCCAGAGACTTCCGTGTGGGCAAAGAGGTACGCTGACTGATACATTCCGCAGTTACAGCTACCCAAGCAAGATCCTCAGAGACTTTTTGGCCTCTGGTCATGTTTCGGATCTAAACCTGCTGGTGAGATCGTGACAAGAGACCAAGCTGTTAAGGGCCTCACAAGCACTACATGGCAATCTCTATGACCCTTCTATAAGCTGTGATTCGACCGGGACACGTTCGCTCGACTGCGAAATTGAACCTCCAGCGAGAGGAAGGTCATTTCTGGAGTATCAGAACGGTGCGATAGATCACGTGCCTCTCTGTACGATGCCCTGCGGAGAGTCTTTCTGATGCCGGGAATGAAGGAATTGAGTCGTTTCGTTGCGTCGTTGGCAAGATATTACAGTTTTGCGTTCGACACTCAGTTGGATAGGAGTGGCGGCAATTTCAATGTTTTTCACACGCGGCTAACTCAAGTGGAAACAGTAATACATCACTTCTCTACAAATGTATGCTGTTTCTCGTCTGTATGCAACTGGATGGTGTGGCACGTCCCCTGCAAGCAAGGTTGAAGTCGCCGGAGGCGACGCTCCCCCAGTAGGTGAAGCTTGAAGATTGTTCGCCCACGTGATTGGACACGTTAAAACGCGTCTCAAATCGATCATACCTTCTTCTCCCTGCCCACCATCACGATCCCCATTCTTAATCGTCGCACCTAAAGATTTTACTCCATGCAAGTGCAAACCGCAGCGACTAGTAGTGAAGCTCAGGTGAAGCTCGTGACGTGACCGTCAACTGCAGAATAGCTGACAAGTCTATTCAGACGCTTAGTAATAATACTAGCCTGCAGTGCGTCCAGACCCTTCTGAAAGCTGGAATGGGATGCATTGCATACTTGAGGTAGCCTTTAGCTACCGCTTCTCTTACCAACTAAAAGCTTTCAGGGGCCTATTGCCTTATGAGAACTTCTCCGAATGTAAGCATCTTAATGTCCCGGAAATCGGCTACCTCTAAAGCAAGTCTAGATCATTTATCCGCTCAACTTCCGCCGACCTCAGCCGCATCGTTCGATAATCAGGCCAGGTCAACCGTCAGCGGCGTGACCATCATGAGCTTGAAGCGTGGCTTTACCAATGAGGGTGACAGGATCTTGGACTACTTGGTGCGCATATAGACCAGGTATAACACGTATTTACCGCATATAACCAATGATTTTTATCCAGGAAAAGGGTATATTCGAAGCCATCGAGAAACAGTACCTTCGCCGCTTTATCTTCGCCATTTATCTTGTAAGTTGATCGTCTTCGCTGATGAGCTATCGCCTGAAGCTGCCACAAAGGACAGCAAAGACCCCAATAAGTAGCACTATCCTGACTCGATTATTATATATCTTACTGGTATCTTGTAGCGTCGTGGAGGCTTATACCTTCAATTTCCAGGTGTGTGCAGTCGATTTATCATGTTTATTATTATTATTATTATTATTCCTAGCTAACGAGGATAAAGTACTATAAGGTGGCGGGTACGGACACTATTGTACCCGTCATGTCTTTGGGAGACCAGCTCTTGAAACTGTCGTTACACCGAGATCCCGTGGTTGACGCACTCAAGCGAGGAAGTTTGCCCACTCTGGGCGACGTAAAGCGTAGCCTCAAAGTATGTTTCATGCTGTACTCCCTCGAACACGGATTTATTGCGTGGCTTTGTAGTTGATGGTTAAGACGTTAGTTACCACTATTTCACAGATGGAGACATTACCAAGTGAGTTTTTTTGAGAGCATTCCGCGATCTCAGAGTGATGGTTCTAGAATGTCGGTACGGAAATTTCAAACTGTTTTTCAATGACAACACCCCCGACGATTATCAACCGCCGTATTTCCGAGCTGGCGATGCCGAGTCAAACAAGTGGTTTTTCACTACTCATCGCGCGACTGAAGTACCGGAGAGCACAAGGATCGGCGGTCTGGAAACCGGTTGGCACGGGTACGTTCCAACACCACACAGAACCTGGAAACATTACCCTGATGGTATTGCTAGTGTGAGCATGAAGGTTGTATCCGTTTCATCCTTTCTTCCGTCCTCCACCGAAGATAACAATGCAACGTTCACGGGTATCACTACTCGCTGTCCTGCAAAGCTGACCCCAGTTGAAGAGGCTCGGCTTCGAGCCGAGGATGAAGAACTCCAGAGGAGAGACGCATTGAACAGAAATGTTGTATGGGATGCAGACGCAGAGGAAGATGCTGTCGGCGAAGACATTTCTGACGACGAAGGCATTATTTTAGCCCGGTGCAGCGCTAGCGGCGCTATGGCCCCTGTCGGTGTTCGAGGCGACGAAGGGAAAATAGCGTCCGTTCCGGTTCGTGAAGACCAGATGAATGCCAACAATATAGTTCAATACGGGGGTCATCGAGCCCCCACGCCGACCCATGTTGGACATCTAGTGAGTCTGTGCCGAGTCATGCGTTTGCAACGCTAAATCCATACAGATGGTTGCTCCGGACGCGGGGGAAACACAAGTGATCCCAGAAACCCAGGAGATTGACATGCAGTCGCCATCACCTTGGGGTAGCTTACGTTGTGACCCCTCGCTGCCTCCATCAGACATCCACGACTCTTCTTGTTCTTTTGTCTCTACCCAGCAGGTTCCAACCCTCGTTCTCCAGGAAAAATTGCAAGATAACAAAAGAAACCCGACCAGACCAAAGTCAGGTACGCCAGGCACCCCTCGCCTTCTCTCTGCCGCTCTCGCAGGTCCTAATGTAATTCTAGACGTGAAAAGCTGGAGTGCCGTTGGGCAAGATACTACCTTGAGGACCGCAAGGTCGGCTGATGTGATGGAAGATGATCGTCGTGTTGACTGTGATTGTGGTACAATGGTCGTTCGACATTGTTCGCGAATTCGAACTGCTCGGCTGAAATATCTCACGAAGGTTGACGATTCCTCAATCCTCTGTGAGGGCGGGTGCAACAGATGGCGGCATGTCTGGTCTGAAGTTCTGTTCCCGATCATTTGAGCGTGTAGTTCTGATTCATAGTCCAATATTCGCAGGTGCATGGGGTGCGTTTCCATCGTAGAACAAATTTCCTTCGTGGTTGAAGGATTAATAGGTACCACGGCACACAAGATAAACGTCTTCCTTCACAATTTGTATGCTTTGACTGTCGCCTCCGCCCCAATTGGGACATCGTCGCAGAAAGGACGCATGCTGATATAATCAGGCGGTTCAAAGATCTCGCGTTATTCAGGTCCTCTAAACTATATTTATTCCAGCATTGACTAATGACGAGCTCGTTTTAGGCGTGCAATCAAGGTATTCGAAGTCCACAGGCCTAGTACTGCCCAACAGTTCAGAGAACAAATTGGTTCGTTAGTGCTCTTATCAGCATTGGCTGCTCACTGTATCTTCAGGTTGCTCCGCTGCTCTGGTCAATCAGTTACTTATGAGACTAGAGGATGAGGGTTGGCCATTCGTTTTCTGTTGCAATGAAGATAGGTGACTTCTCACCTGATAGGATATGTCACCACGGACAACGCGATCTGCGAGAATCTTGGTTCCGTAAAGGCTGATGCGAGGAAAGCCAGAAAGTCGACGAAGAGCAACAAGGGGAAGAAAGGACACAAATCGAAATACGTATTCCTACCTTCATCTAAGAGAGGTCAGGCATACATCGATTACTTTTGCGCGGAACCCCAGGTCGAGAATCGTCTTCTCGGTCTGACAAATGAAGTTGGTATCACTCTTCATATCGTCTATTAGCTAAACTTCTCATCTTTAAGATTGTTCCATCCGGTCTCGTGGACGAGACCCTGTAAGTACCGTTTGAATGTTGCCCGGGAATACTACTGATTTGAAACTTCTGAGGAGTCATACCAAGAAGAAGCCCCACACCGGTACAGAACAAGAAAATGGACGATCGCGTGAGACGCTAGTACTCGACTCGCAAACCCAAGAACCAACTCAAAACGTACTTGCACTTGTGCATCGATCAGAGGAAAAATTAAAACGCAAGGCCGAGGACGATTCCAGGATGACTACTAAAAGGTTTAAGTTCTCCATTGGAACGGCAGTGGACCTCTGCGACTAAATGTTTCATTCTGTTATCTATGTCGCCCTTCGCTGTACCCTGTTTCTGAATGTACGCTTATGGCACATCGAGGTCGCATACTTGAGTAATCCAATGTTGTCCAAGTGTCGGCCCTAAAGCACGAGTCAGCCTTTTCTTTGGGGAAGGCAACATTCTTGTTTAAAGACTTAAACGACCCCTCACGGTTTGGCAACTGGTCGCGATAGATTCCCTACGCTCGACCATCCACATTGGGAGGCCCTCGCAGGAGATGAAGTAATGGTGCACGGCATAGGATACACCTCCGTATCTCCCTACCGCTTTGACCTATGGCTGTAGGATCGTTAAGGTGGTGCACATTTTTACCTTACTGGATTACTTAGCCTCACAGTACATTATGAGTTCGCTCACAAAGGCGTGAACTAAGTAGTGACATAGACGGCCAGGTTGCGGTCTAGCCCCAAATCTGCTGATTACGTAACTAGTAGTTACCATAGACGATGTACATCTGAACAAGTTCGACGTTCAACATCTAAATGCCTTACAAACTTTCAGCGACACTGCTAAGCCACTCCGCCGATGTATGTGGCACCTGTGACACTCGGTCTTCTGAATAATGCTTGACTGCAACATCAGGTCCGTGGGGTAGTATCGCCAACGGATAATCTAGTTCTATCCGTTTCGCGCGATTCCACTGCGATATCCTGGCTGAGGAATTCGCCTTCATCATTCTCTCCAGTTTCTATCCTCCGATCAGGTTCCAGGTTTGTTAACGCAGTGGGTTATCTGCCTCCGACTGTGGACGCACCGCAAGGTCAGAGTTTTTATCGTGCCTATCCCGAGGAGACAACACGAACATGACGCAAATGATCAGGGTATGCTGTCATTGGAGGTCAAGACATGGTTATAAACATCTTCGTGCTCGACATTTCCAACAAAGAAGATCCCCAATATTCGCTAGTTGGACACACAGATAATATTTGCGCCCTCCACGTTGGGACAGATGGCATCATCATTTCCGGTTCGTGGGACAGGTGCGTTCTCTGTCTCATGCATCGCAGCCAACCAAAAACTTGTGAAACAGGACTGCTAAAGTCTGGAAAAACTTCTCGCTTCAATATGATCTCATGGGCCACCAACAGTCTGTCTGGGCAGTACTCGCCTTGAAGGACTCACATTTCTTAACAGGTCTGTCAAACTTCTGATTTGACACCAACCGTTGACGATTCTCCTTAGCATCTGCGGATAAGACCATCAAGCTTTGGGTGCAGAACAAAGTAATACGAACCTACGAGGGACACCGCGACGCAGTGCGAGGTCTGGCATTACTTCCAGAGCATGGTTTTGCATCTTGTTCCAATGACAGGTAACCTACGTGACTTGCTCTAGGTTACTTTTAACATTTTATGTTCCAGCGAAGTCCGAGTATGGTCACTAGGTGGCGATCTGGTCTATACGTTGTCGGGGCACACTTCCTTTGTATACAGCCTGTCTATTTTGCCCAGTGGAGACCTGGTTTCTGCTGGAGAGGACCGCTCAGTGCGAATATGGCGCGGTAGGGTGCAATCTCTATTATTCCAGATCTTGATGCATTAACACTGGTGACACCAGATGGTGAATGTGCCCAAGTCATAATACATCCTGCTATTTCTGTGTGGTGTGTGTCCACTATGCCAAACGGTGACATTGTTAGCGGGTGCAGTGATGGTATTGTTCGGGTGTTCAGCAACTCAGAAGACCGCTGGGCCGATGATTCTGACCAGAAAGTATTCGAAGACCAGGTGTCTAGTCAATCGCTCCCATCGCAACAAGTTGGTGACGTGAGGAAAGCCGACTTGCCAGGCGCGGAAGTACTGGCTGCTCCAGGTAGTCAATTCGATGGTACCCCACTCATTGCTCTGAAAAGCGAAACCAGGTAAAAAAGCGGGAGAAGTGAAGATGGTTCGAATCGGAGATACTGTAGAAGCACACCAGGTGAATCTCGCCTGATCAACCTCACAGATAGCCTGACTCTGTCTCGAAAGTGGGACTCTATCTCCTCTAGCTGGCAAAAAATTGGCGAAGTCGTCGATGCCGTTGGATCTGGTCGTAAACAACTCTACGATGGGAAAGAATATGACTACGTATTTGATGTAGATGTGCAAGATGGCGTGCCTCCGTTGAAACTTCCCTATAACGTCTCAGGTGAGTTGACTCCGTGATAAGTCAATCGTGTCTTCGTTTTACGTGTCCCAGAGAATCCTTACACAGCTGCTCAACGCTTTCTACAACGAAACGATATCTCAATGAGCTATATTGATGAAGTTGTGAGGTTCATTGAGAAGAACACCGCAGGAGTGAACTTAGGGCGTGATAACGGCTACGTAGACCCGTTCACAGGTCAGCCTTGACACGTCGCTAAGTAGGCGATTTATCTGATCGATACAGGAGCATCGAGATACCAGCCCTCAACAAGACAACCAGCTTTGACTGGATCGCCGTCCACATATGTAGATCCCTACACTGGTGCATCTCGCTATTCTGGTACATCGCACACGGCGTCAACACAAGCCGCACAGACTAAGATTCTCCCTTTTGTTTGTATTGCAGCACATTGCGTCTGCTTCGTGTACTGATTTCCTCCGTCACAGAATACCTTTGTGACGTTTAAACAATCCAACATACCGGCCATGCAGGCGAAGCTGTATCAATTCGATAACGTTCTTCGAAGTGAAATTGTAAACCTCAGTAACAGTCTTCTTCACTGGTACCCACGACCATTAATTGTGTTTGTTCGTAGACAACTGTAACCTGTGCGATGCACCCTGAGGAACAGGTATTGGTTGAAGAAGTATTCGCACTTCTTTCTAACATCACTTCGAACTCGGCGTCCCGTACTTCTGCTACACCCCGTCGACCGCATATTGAAGCAATCATATCGATCTTAAATCGCTGGCCAGCCTCTCAAAGGTTTCCTGGTGCGTGCTTACACCTCGGAATCGAGTTGATCACTATTCATATACCAAGTGTAGTGATGGATCTCGGTCGCCTGGTGATAGCACACTGCCCAGGTGCACTGGCTACTTCTGCTGAACGCGAGAAATTCTTCGATACCCTATTCAATGCGTCAGATTGGACGTCTGCTGTATCTCGCGAGAACTGCATGTTAAAGCCGTACGAGACGAATGTACTGTTACTATTGCGCATCATCGCCAATTACCTTCAAGACGGTGCGCCGATCAACGATGGACATTGGGCTCAGAAAGTGAGGAGGATGGTGTTCCTCTCAATTCTCCCTGACCACTTTTCAGATCTTTGAGGCGCTGAGTCAAACACCGTATCATATTCTCTCCAAGCCACAACGGGTAGCACTGGCATCGATATTGGTCAAGTCTGTGCCTTTTTTCACGTGGAAATTGGTGGCGAGACTCAAAGATGCATCAGCTTCTCGTGCATTTGTTTAAACGCCCCAGCTAGCATAGGAGCGTGTGATCTGTGTCTTTCTCTTATCTCCAAGGTTGTATTGATTTCTTGCGATTTCATCCTACTAACTCGCCGCAGGTACTTAAATCCGAAAGGGAAGATCCTGAGGTAGTTTATCGAGCCTCCGTGGCACTAGGGAACCTCGTGAGCGAATTTCGCTCTAGTTTGTATGATCACTATTAATTGCAGCCGCCTCGATTAGCTGTATGCAGGCCGAGATCAGGGGACGACACCGAGTCTACTTGAGGAAGTGAGAGACGTTACGAACACGATCCGATCTCGCTTCAATGACGGGAGGATTAGTAGCGTCATGCAAGAAGTGAATTTACTGGTCGCGTGATGGGCTGGTGACGACTGTTAGCGTCCCTCACGAAGCTGGTAAATTATTAAAATCATCCTTTCTGGCAGATGTAGAATTCCACCATTACATGATATGGCCCTGCCATTTTTTACTTACATAAATAGATGATTCATCCTTTGTTCTGGCCACTCTGATGCCAACCCAGTTTCGCTTGTACATCGTGCGACACGGCGAAACAGAATGGAACAGAACACGCAGGATACAGGGCCATTTGGATATCGCACTCAACGAGACCGGGTTCAAGCAAGCGACGTTGGTAGCTGAGGCGCTCAAGGGTATCCCATTCTCAAGAGCATTAAGTAGCGATCTGCAAAGAGCGGCCAAGGTAAGGACACTAAGACACATCGATTTTCCGAGTTGGACCGATTCTGTGCCCAGACCGCGGAATGCATTCTTCAATATCACCCGGATGTCGGCTTGGAGCTGGACGAAGCGATGCGGGAACGAGTAAGCAAAGTGGCATGCTGCGTCTCGCCGTTCCGAGTCTCACTGATCGCTGCAATCGCCGTTCGGCGGAATAGTACATGGGCGAACTACAGGGGCAGATCGGACCGATGAAGAAGCCGGCACCGTCGATGGAGACGATAGAGGACTTCATAGCGAGGTGTCTGGCGTGGTATTCGCGATCGATTGTCGACTACGTGATCACGGCCAAGACGGACCTCCACGCAGAAGAGTCCCACAACATCCTCGCGGTCGCCCACGGGGCCTGGATCATGGTACTACTCTCGGCATTGCATGCGAATGGGCAGGTAACTTGTCGCGAGAACGTTTGGATCGGTCATTGTCTGAACACGGGCGTGTCCATCATCGAATACCCTGTGATACCCACTGGGAAGGACAAGGTTTTGGTGGGAACAGTTGTCCAGTACTCCGGTGTCCAACACCTTTTGGTGAAAGGCTTACATTCACAAGACGGTAATGCGGATGAGTTGAAGGAGAAAGGGGAGAAGGATACGGGTTTTTTGTGATACCCTAGATCCGTTACAATGTTACCAATCAGGCGCCGACTCGTTAGCGGTATGTGAAACCATGTTCGTTCCTCTTACCCTGTAGAACGATATTGTGCATGAACAACTTGAGGGGTCGCACCGAACTGAAGAGTATGTGCTTCTCCCTCTAGATCATACCATGCACGCATTCGGCTTCGCTTTCCTGTTTCTGGCACCCATTCATTGGAGTCAACGGAGCATCGTCAAAGGACATAGTCCGGATGGTCCGCAACCGCCAAACACCGGTCCACTTTACGATATCAATGTATCTCCTTGAAGCTCTTCGAACCTCTTCCTTGCCATTCGAATGTTCATCTTGATCGCTGCTGATTCTGGGCAGGTAACTTAGCAGACTCGACCGGTCTTCGAACTGCTCCTTACCGACGACTGGGTTGTGGACCACGACCAAGACGTATGTATTCTTTGTCATTTCGTCCAAAACTGCGGTGAATTCTGCGAGCTCCATCTCAAGCGAGTGGAATTCCTCGCGCAACCGCGAGCATGATTGTTTGAACGCTTTGATCAACTCCGATGTACGTTCATAGCGCTTTGGATCCAGCGAGTGGGTCGCTACAGAACCGGATGGATCGGAAGACAACGATGTGGCAATAACTAGAAAAGTGGCACGCTCGAGGAGGATGACTTCCGTTGCGCTGCAGGCTTCCGCAAATATTCGTAGATGTCTGTTGAGGTTTCCAGCGTTAGGTATCAACGTGTTTACGATGCTCGACCAAGCCTGCGATACGATATATGAGACCGTGACGGGTCGAAAGAAAGGGACCCCGTATACCTTGTACAACGTCTCGTCGTATATGCTCGTCCCGAGTACCTTGACAGGAGAATCCCCACTCGCCTTTTCTAACTCCGCCACCTTGCGCTGAAAGATGACCGATCGTTCTCCTTCGCGAACCAGATCCATCTTGTGGACGAGAAGGAATACGCTCGCGTCCTTGCTGAACTGTGACAGCCCGACGAGGCAGTCGCGGTAGTACTCGAGGTCCTTGGCCATCTCCCGACTTTCCACGTCGAACACGTATATCATGACGCCAGCGTGCGAGAATATCGTGGAGCGCTGGGTGGAGAGATACGAGTCCATGAACGCGTCCTGACCACCGCAGTCCCAGAGATTGAGGATGAGGTCACCGAGGAAGCGAACGTGGTTCTGCTCGACGTCGATGGTAGCACCCAACCGCGACGTCAACGAGGCTGGATTGTTGGAACTAGTGCTCGGAGTCAGCTGGGATTCTCGATGTCACACGATTGGCTCACAATATCATGGAACGCATGGAGGTTTTTCCGCTGCCAGATGCACCCATCAAGAGCACCTCGACGAAGGGGGTCAGGCATTGCCATGCGTGAAACGATGAGTCGTACCTTTTTCTTCATCGTGTATGGAGGTAAGGAAACTTGAGCACACCTAAAATGATCGGTGACCCTGAGTCTGGTTACTCTTCTCTACTAGTCAACTTGAACTCGCTCACGAGTGCTACATAATCAAAATACAACCGTCGAGCAATTCGAGACTTCAGAAAGCACAACCGGTAAACACATGTTGGGTACTAATCACAGTAGATGATGCCCTTGGCAACGAGCTACTAGCAGGTCAAGTTGTCGCAATCGCGAGGGCACGTCGAACACATTAGTATGGATTTCCGGGCCTTTTGATGGCAGTACACGATAATAGCTTCCGCTCTTCTACAATGACCCAGAGGTCCACTTCTTGCACTGCGTTGCCATCTCCACTGCCGCCAGTCCCCAATCCTCTCCGTGATTGTGGCCCTTGATCTCCCCTCTACCGATCCCCGCGCGCTCCAGCGCCTGATCGTCGTTGAGGGCCGTCAACACGCCGAAAATCACCGGAACACCAGTGTCCAGTTGAACCCTCATCAGGCCATGCGACACGCTGTCGCAAATATACTCAAAGTGCATCGTTGAGCCCTTGATAAGAACGCCAATCGCGATGACCGCGTCAAACGACGCCTTGGGTATGGGGATCTCTGCAGCTGTAAACGAGGGCGTGATCCCGAGTAGATCGGTAGTGGTGGAGGTGACCTGCGTCTGGGAGCCTGAGATGATGCTGCGCGTATGAGCTGTCCGCGGGGCGTAGACCGGGGAGGACGTACCTGGATGAGGCGAGGGGGAGTTCGTAGCTACCCGGCACGGACTGCACGACGATGTTGGCATCCTTGACGCCTGATTCCTTGAGCTTCGCGACTGCTCCCGCAACGAGGGCGTCGATGACAATCTTGTTCCATCGGGCGTGCACGATGGCGACGCGGAGGGACGACCCGTCGAACTGATTTGTAGATGGACCCTTGATAGAGCTCATGGGTGGATGTGGGAAACCCACGCTTCGTTTTTCTTCGGCTCATATACTCATGGACTGTTAGATTTAGATTCGACCATGGAAGGACATATCGCTGGTATGCCCACGGTCTCCCGCTGCGACCGCGCGCGACTGACGGCGACTCCAGCGACGTACGCTCTCGTTTATCGCTTTCTGAAGCAGCAATCCCAGAACAAGGCCGCCGAGGCCGTCAAAAGGGCAGCCAAACCCATCGTCGCCCTCCGCGACGACATAGAACTAGAAGGATGGCCCCTCGAGGACATCATCAAGGAATGGCGAGAGAAGAACAATACCAGACCGTGAGTCCTAGCTGTGCTGTCTAGGTGGGACGTGCTAATCACACGAGCGTCAGCAAAGACGCGGACTGTATGTATGCGTCTCCATTTCCTCTCGCCACTGAGTCCCGGTGTTTAGCTTCGTCCGAGGACGATGGGACTTCCGACGGTGAGTTCTATTCCCTTCGCGACGACGTTGGTCTGGAGGGCGCTGCTAGATTCTTCGTCCAGCGAAGAGGACGACTCTGATTCAGGTTCAAGGTGGATGATTGTCTGAGCTGTGCACACGGATGCTAACTACACTCAGCTCAGAAGATGTCTCGGGCGAGTAGTGTTGTCGATCGACGTTATCACGCATCTTACTTGACCACAGATTCTGAGAGCAAGGTTAATGATACCAACAAAAACGGTGACAACAGTAGTACTAGTGACGGTTCGGACGAGGAGACCGAGGGCGAGAAACCACCCCAAAAAGGTGCTGAGCATGATACTAGTGAAAGCGACGACAGCGACGATGACTCGGAAGAAGAATCTGTGGGCAAGAAATTGCCCCGCAAGGGAGCAGAACGTGATAGAAGCGCGACATTGTCATCTGGTTCGTTGTGCCACTGATCTATATCTTTTGGATGTTTTATCCACATGTCAGTTGGAGGGAATACCCCAAAGGCGGCCAAACAAGTCGTCGAGGCACTAGCAGACGAGAAGCCAGCCAAGGGCAAGGATTCTGAGTCTGACAGTTCCTCAAAAAGTTCTGCTTCAGACAGTTCCGATACTGAGACGTCCTCTAGCGCCTCTGAATCTTCCGATAGCTCCGACTCGGGCGACGAAGATGAAACGAGCGAAGATGACAACAAGGTTGTCCCGAAGACAAGAGGCAAGAGTTCAAGCGCTTCAAAGTCGACCTCTGATTCAGAAGACGAGTCGGAACCAGAACCGAAAGAAGATGCACACGTCGCGAAAAAGCGCAAAACATCGGAAAGTGGAGCTGCTGTGACGACCGTCGTGTCTACCAGGTCGCAAGGGAACGAAAACACTTCGCAGAAAAAAGAAAAGCCAGCACAAAAGGTCAATCAACGCTTTCAGCGGATTAAGGTCCAGGCCATTGCTCCCGAACTGCTCCTAGACAATGGTTATGAGGCAAGGGTAGGTTGTAAATCGTCGACTGCAGTTGAAGCCTCTCCTGACTGGGGTAGGGCGGTGTGACGAGTGACTACGGTAACCGTGCGCATCGCGACCTCATCGCGACCCGTGGCGCTGGGTTCCGCAAGGAGAAGAACAAGAAGAAGCGGGGCTCATATCGGGGCGGGGAGATTACCGTGAGCAGCGTTTATGATGGCAGATTTGGCTTACGAAGATCCTCGCACGTTCAGATGGAGAATCTCAGCATCAAATTCGACTTTTGACCTGGCCGCCGAATCGGCTAGAGCGTCCCGATGAAGTGACACCGGGAACTAGGAGAAATGTCATTTCGTCGGACGGGTCTCAAGCTACGCTTGTTCGTTTTGGGTATCTGAGACACGAACAAGGGAAATGGACGCGAAATGCTAACTCATTCTTATATGGTCGATGTGGACTATTAGTATCGTGACTGAAACCCGAAAGCGTCTGGGCATCGATGGATCACAGGTACGATCGTCCCGAGACTAAAACGCACTGAGCGTAAAGGCAGTACGCATCGGGATACGCCACCTCACGATGGCAGCCAGTAAAGTGGATCCGTCATATCAGACGTGGTAGACTACATGCATCGGGGTTTGCCATATATACTACGGCGAAATGTGCTGCGCTCAGGTGGCATCTAACGGCCGGACCCATCGAATCGAGATCCACGACTGTGCTCCTACGTCATCCGTAGTGCCACTCGGGACGGCCAAAACGTGGTCGGGATGATTTTCGCGTTGAAGGACGACCATGGGTGAGTAGTACTGGGTGAACGGCAGAACCTTGATGGCCGCTGTCTTGTCCTTTAAGGCATCCTTGACGTGTGTTGGCATCCGTGCAGGATCAATGCGAAGGAGAAAACGGCAGTCGTAGAGGACATCGAGAAATTCCGTGGGCTCACGGGTCATGGCGTCCACAAGTTGATCGGTAAGGTCGATCACCAGCTTGGCAGGAGAGCCAGCACCTTGCTGGTGAGGGTTCTTGGCAAAGGGAGGCATACGCGAGGCCAACCAGCAGAAGCGGTATGCAGGTTTGGTGGTCGAACGGCGATGTTGATTTCCGACTCTGAGTGGTTCGTTGGGATGGTACATGACAGGGGTCCAGAGCACGCCAGCACCGGCCGTAAATTTCTTGACAGGAGAGGGCTGTGGACCCGAGTTCCATAGAGCACGGACGATGCGGTGTATACTGTTCTGGCGCCTGCCTGCGTCAGCGCGAAGAGAGCCCCAGGGGTGAAAGGAGACGTGACGGATGACGCGCAGGACGAGCGCGAAGCGGACATCGTGATCGGCGACGCCGAGAAGAGCGTCGCAAGGGAGGAGGAGAGTGCCGATCGGAGAGGGGAGGAGGTGCTGCGCGAGATGAGAAGAGACTATCGCGAGCATGTCAGCAGTGAGGCGGATGGACCGTGAGAGGCGTGCCTTTGCGATGGACGCATTCTGCCCTGTTTGCGAGCATGGTGACAGCACAACGGAGACGCTGTTTGTCGTCGACAACGTCGGGAGTAATAGACAGCAACGACGATGCGGCATTTTTGATTCGGTGCTCGGAGAAAGGGGGGGCACAAGAGACGGGGCGAGAGAAAGGGGGATCGCAGGAGAGGGCCTCGCGGACGGCGTTACGGGGGGTGATGTGTGGCTGGACGTTTGTTGGGTCGTCGACGTACCGCAGCCGATGAACATGGCACGTGGCCAGGATCCTCTCCTGGAGTATGGGTGTGAGACACGAGACGAGGAGAACGAGGAAAGGGAGTGAACCTTTGGAAAGGACAGGAGGGGTCGAAGGACGAACGCACCGAGGCCACGGTGACCGAAGGCGGCGAGGGGCGAGTCGGAGCCCATGCCCCATCTCCGAGCGGGCCGCATTCCGGCAGCTCCGAGGAAGGAGGACCCGCGGGCGAGACGGATGATGGCAGTTTCAAGCTGATCGTCGGCGTGATGGCCGAGAGCGAGGAGGGCTATGCCGGCGTGGGAGAGCGCGCGGAAGAGAAGGTGGTAGCGGGCGTCGCGTGCGGTGCGTTCTGCGTCGGAGGTGGGGATGGGGGGGAACGGGGGAACGCCCCAGGGGACGTGCTCGGCGTGGTGGGGGACGGCGAGCACGCGGGCGTTGTCGGCGGCCAGGCGGGCCATGTGATCGGAGGCGGGCTGGAGAGAGTGGAGGACATGGATGGAGAGGAGGGCGTGCGGGGGGAACAGCCGGCGGAGGAGGAAGAGCAGACAGGTGGAGTCCGGGCCGGCCGAGTTGGCGACGGCGATGCGGGTGCGGGCGAGGGCTGGGAGACAGCGCCCGAGGGCGGCGGCAAACTCGGCGAGATGAATGGGACCACCCATGGCCTGGGAAAGTACGCGTCGTGGATGGTCTCCGCCCCCCCGTCCCCTCCCGAACGGCCCATCTCCCGCCCCCTCCGCCACCGCTTCGTCGCCCTCATGGCTGCCGTAGCCATCGGCTTCGCCGGCGCCGTCGAGAGCGGTCTGGCACCGTCCCGAGCGCTGGCAACGCCCTCCTGGCACGGGGTCGTCCATCCTCGTACCAGACCTTCCTCGTCCGCGAGACCTTCTTCGCACCGCCAACCAGACCACCAAGCAGAACAACGAGGCGTCATGGCGTCCCCTCGCCACCCCCGGTCTGGTACCCGACGCTTAGTTACCATGTATCTCGTACTTGTGTCCTATACGTTCATACCTCGTTTTCTGTTGTCGTGCCTTCGATCAATCCCCGTGCGTCTTCTGTGTGTCATGTGGCGGAGCCCGAGGGTGCGAACGTCTCTTTCTCCCCCCCTCCCGTGAAAAAACATATCCTGTTTCATGTCCCACAACATCTCCCCGCCTCCCATTCCCCCTACCTCCCCTCCCGGCTCCACTGCCGTCCGTCGCCATCACACCATCTCCGCTTCGTCCCGCACCGCAAGGGCTGGCGCACGCACCACCATCTCAGAGGAGTCCCAGGAACAGCAGCTCTCAAACGACGATGAGCCCGTCGACCAGGACTGGGTCGGTGGCGTCGGCGCCGTCGGCGAGAAGACCTCTCTCCACAGGCAGAGCTCCCTCCCTACCAACTCAAAGAGAGGTCCGCCCTCGTCCTCATCCCCTTGTCTTTCATTCACGTCGTCCCAGCTTTTCGCACCCACGCGTCGAGGCAAGCCGGAAACGCTACCCCACGTACCATGAACAGCTTATCTGTCATCGCCGGCCACGACGGTGATGAGGAGGACTGGGAACGAGATATGCGTACATTCAACAACGATGACGAGGTGACCCCTCCGATCTCGCTATCTCGACGTTCCGGTGCTCACCCCGTCCTCTCAGCATGACATGTCCACCCCCGAGCAGGGCCCCCTCCAGCTCGTCGACCAGTCTTCCACACCCAATCCGTCCCCGCTCTCCCCCCGTTTCGCCGCTGCCCATGTCCCGTCTCCCCCTCCCCCTTCGTCCGGCGTCCGGCGTCACCAGAGTCTCACCTATGGCGCACAGAGGCAGATGCCCGCCTCTGGCCTCAAACGTGCCGGTACGTTGCAGCAGACCGGCTCACGGCACACCGCTGCCGTCGGTCAGACCCAGAGCTCCTCCGATCCCGAGGAGGATGAATATGGCGAGGAAAAGGACATCGTCAATCCATACGACGACGAATCCTACTTCACCCCTCGCTCCCCTCCTCCGAACCAGCAGCAGTACGGCTCAGCCCAATACCCTACCACCCCCATCGGCCGCAGTTCCCCATGGGGTACCCCCGGAAGTGCCGATTGGCGCGCCCCGGGTGGTGTGTTCTTGGCAGCCGGCGCCCCGAGCGTCGACGATGTCGCCCGCGCGCTGTCCACCATGGAGCTCAACAACAACACCATCTACTCGAACAACACTCCGTTCCAGGGGGGTCAGTCAGCACACCCGCCCCGCTTCAACTCGTCCCAAGCTCCCCTCTCGCCGGGCAGTGTGCGTCAGAACGCTGTGCAAGCTGGCAATGGAACTTCGCGCAAGCTCCAGCTGAACACCGACCTGGAAGGTCGGAAGACGCCGACCGGACATTCAGTGCGTGTCACGATCTTCATCGGATGGCTCGTGCTTCATGACCGTCACAGCGCGGATCCACGAGCGATAGCACTGGGTCCGGCGCGAGCACTTGGGAACAAAGAGAGAAACATCTCTCCGAGCGTACCTCCAGCTCGAACCTGAACTATGGCTACAGCCAAGGCCAAAAGGGCAGTGTCCCCAGCGTCCCGCCCATACCTCCACAGTATCTCAACCAGATGAGTGCCATGCAGGCGCCTCGGTTAGGCTTCGCACAAGGCCAAATGCAGCAAGCCCAGAGTGACAACAATCTGCAGTCGCTGACAGGCTTCCTCAGCTCACCCGTCGATCTCCCGACGTTGATCGCTACCAAGGGTTACAACCCACAGCATTTCGATGTTCGACCACAATTTGTCGGTAACGTTCCCTAGTCGTTCAGAATGCGTCGCTATAGTGTCGTCATAGGCCAGATACTTTGTCATCAAATCATACACCGAAGACGACGTGCACAAGTCTCTCAAATATGAAATTTGGAGCTCCACAGATCCGGGGAATAAGCGTCTTGATAAGGCGTTCAAGGAGTGCGGCGGAAGAGGCCCGATTTACCTCTTCTTTAGCGTTAACGCCAGGTGACCGTGGTTTCTGGCGACGCTTTTCCGGTGTTCTGACGTTCGACGACAGCGGTCACTTTTGCGGGATGGCAGAGATGCTGACTCCCGTATGTCGGCATGCCTCGAGTCTGGATGTACGCTTACGCCTCTCGTTAGGTCGACTATACACGGAGCAGTACCGTCTGGGCGTCAGATAAGTGGAAAGGTGTCTTCAAAGTTCGATGGATATTCGTCCGCGATATTCCCAATGCAAACCTGCGTCACATACGCTTGAAGTTCGTCCCCCTCGAAGTCCCCCTGGGAGGTTGCTGACCAGTACACAGCAATACTGCCGAACGCAAGCCCGTCACGAATTCTCGTGACACTCAAGAGCTCATGCCGGATGCTGGACAGGAGATGCTCCGTATCTTCCACACGCATCCAGCGAGGACGTCCCTCCTGCAGGACTTCGCGTTTTATGAAGTATGTCCGTCGACGTGCGGCGTGCTGCGCAAGTGCTAAACTCTGAACAGCTACAAGCCATGCAAAAGATGCAAACTCAGCAACCGACAGGATCAGGCAGCGGATCCGATGCCTCGACGCCCCAGTCTCAGTCCCCGACCCCGCAACAACAAGCGATGTATTCGATGGCCAACATGGGGAATCCGGCTGCGTTGTACAGCGCAATGTCACCCGGTATGGCGGCCACCATGACCCCTGCGATGCTGCAGATGCAGATGCAGATGGGTATGATGACCCCTCCCTTTGGTATTCCCCAAACGCAGGCCATGCATCAAAGCGTCATGCGCCACCCGAGTCCGGGACCCAGTGGGGCACAAAACTATATGAGCATGGGCGGGGTGCCATTTTGAACATGAACGATCACTCCGATCAGACGAGGTAATGGATTTCGTTCGACGTCTCTCTCCTTTGCTTCGATCTGTTTTATCTTCATTCATCTCTGATGATGTCTCTGTTCCTGTCTCCGTGTAACATGTTACCCACCGTCTCTCGTTCACATCCACAAGCAGCCATGGACATCGTCAATGGACTTGGATATCCACTTGCTTGTCGCGTTGTCATCGTTTCCACGCGTTTGTACTGTATTTCTTCTCTACTATAGCCGTATCTGATGACCGGGAATGAGTACGAAGGCACTAGTGTACGGGGATGTGTACTAGAAACATAGGTGTACAGTCATGGAACGATTGGTATCTCCTCGACGGCACTGTAACGCTGACGATGCGGATGTCGAGTCGGAGTCGGCCTGCGAGGTATGTGATCGAAGTGGTCAACAGCTCACAACAACCCGTCGACACCTACTACGGCCATGGCGCTGCTTTCAGACCGCCAGAGAGAAGAACTGTGCGTGGCAGACATGATCTGGGCTCTGGTTCAGGTGCTCACCGCGATCGGTCCAGCCACAAGTCCATGCTCGAGTATCTCCACGCCAGCAACTTTCTCGGCGCATACGACGCTCTCAAGCACGACTCGGGCATCGAATACACCCCAGATCCAAAGGCGAAATACGCAGGATTGCTCGAGAAGAAATGGACGAGCGTCATCCGTCTGCAGAAGAAGGTGTCGTGCACCCGCCCATTCCCCCGCCCTCTCGCGATCGACCGTTTCCCGGTGCAGATCATGGACCTCGAGACCCGAAATGCCTCTCTGCAGGAGGAGCTCTCCCTCGCGCCCTCCAAGCGCGCTGCAATGCAAGCCGATTGGGTTCCCCGTGCCCCGGCTGCGCACGTCCTGACAGGCCACAGGCAGACCATAACCCGCGTCGCTTTCCATCCCCAGTACTCCCTCCTCGCCTCCGCAAGCGAGGACGCGACCGTCAAAATATGGGACTGGGAGACCGGCGAGTTCGAGAGAACCCTCAAGGGACATCAGAAGGGCGTCAATGATGTCGAGTTCGACCACAAAGGTCATCTCCTCGGTGAGTCCCCGTTCCGATTCGGTAGCGCACGTCCCGACGCCCGGAAACGCTCAGTGACGTGCTCGTCGGATCTCTTCATCAAGATTTGGGACTCCCAGAACGAATGGAAGAACGTCAAGACGTTGACCGGTCACGATCATGCCGTTTCGTCTGCACGATTCCTTCCCGGAGATCAGTCCGTCGTCAGCGCGAGTTGGGATCATTCAATTAGGATTTTCGACGTTGCTTCAGCGTAAGTCCGGACCCGCAAGGTGGCGGCGACGCTTACGGACCCCGACAAGGCATCTCGTCCGGACGATCGTCGGACACACTGATTGGGTTCGTTTTGTCGTCCCGTCCGACGACGGGCGGCTGTTGGCCAGTGCTTCCAAGGATCAGGTACCTGTCTCGGCCGTCACTTTCCCCTGCTTTACTTACTCCCGGCGGCAGACTGCTCGACTATGGGATCCTCTTACGGGCGAACAGAAGATGGAGCTTCGGGGACACGATCACCAGGTCGAGGTGGTAGTGTTCGCTCCGACCGCATCGTACAATGCCATCCGCGAGCTCGCAGGTGTTCCGGTTCGTCATCATGCGGTGACTCGGCGGACGGACGTATCTCATGTTGCGTTCAGAACACGGATCGGGTGAAGAAACCTGGCGCATACATCGCCACGGGTTCGAGAGACAAGACGATCAAACTTTGGGACACGCAGAGCGGTCAGATGCTGAAAAACCTGGTAGGTGGTGTCTCTCGGGTCGCACCGAAAAGCGACCGACAACCTCCTCCCAGGCCGGGCACGACAACTGGGTGCGGGCCCTCGTGTTTCATCCTTCAGGGAAACTTTTACTTTCAGCGTCCGACGACAAGACGATACGGATATGGGAGTTGTCGACGGGCAGATGCATGAAGACGGTGGAGGCGCACACGCATTTCGTCGCGACGATCGCATGGGGACGACAAAGGGTCTCTATGAGCTCCGGAAAGACGAATGGAGCGGAACCAAAGCCTGGCGAGCCTGAGAAGTTGGTCAACGTCGTGGCATCTGCCGGTGTCGACCAAATGGTGAAGATCTGGTTGCCATGATGCGACTCGTCCTCCTTTGACCGAGCGATGCTTCAAGGCTCGGCCGATCCAGTAGGCTAGAGAGACTCGATACGACACGCGCGCTGCATGCGTAGACTCACGATCCTTGGTTGTTTGATAGCTTTCATACCCGCACTACATAATTCCACATATTTCCAAGTGAGCCCTGGCCGTGTGAGCTGAACCCGCCAGGCCGGCAACACCCGCCCGTCCATCTCCCTTTCCAACCACGTCAACAGCAGCGATGGCGCCCCACTCGTCATCGCCGTCGTCGTCGTCGTCGTCGTCGCCGCCGGGCGCAACGACGTCTGTCCAAGTCGGCGAGTCCCTCTCCAACCTTCTCTCTGCGCGCGAAGCTGCTCACCTTGGCCTCAACAGCGCTGCGCATCCGACCCACGACGTCCGCAGACGTTGCGTCGATTCCCGCTCGCTTTCAGAGGGTTGTCATTCACGCAGTATCCTCTACCACCGTCTCCGTCGACGCCGCCTCCGCCACGTCCAGCTCTGCAACCGCCCTGTCCTCTCCTTCCACGCCTGGCAAAAAACAAGTCTTCACCTTCGACCAAGTCCATCCCCCGAATACCACACAGCATGCGCTTTTCACGAGCACCGCTCAGCCTCTCCTTTCGCGCTTTCTCGAAGGCTTCAATTGCACCGTTCTCGCCTACGGGCAGACCAGCAGCGGAAAGACCTTTACCATGACTGGCAACGACCTCGACGCTAATCCTGTCGACCCAAACAACGGCATGGGTATCATACCACGCGCTGTATCCACGATATTCTCGCAAGCGAGGAAGCTCAAGGACGAACGTGGCGGGTCTTGGAATTATAGTATCAAGGGTTCATTCATAGAAGTGTACAATGAGGATTTGATTGACCTTTTGAGTTCGGACGAAGCCTCGGGCGGGCGTCGCGAAGTGCAGATAAGGGAAGGGAAAGATGGTTCCATTATTTGGGGTGGTCTTCGAGAGGTCAACGTTCGAAACAGCAATGAAGTCATGAAGTATGTGATCATGTTCACGTCGAAGCCCCGTTGGGCTCGGTCTGATCAGTTTGCAGCCTTATTCGACAGGGAACCTCTATCAGACGGACCAACGAGACCGACATGAACGCCCAATCCTCTCGTTCACATGCCATATTTTCCTTGACTCTCACCCAGAAGAAGTTTACGGGCTCTGGGGCGCCTCCTCGGTCGTCCTCTCCCTTGCCCCCGAATGGTCGTTCGCCTTCGCGACTCGCCCGCCCGGGATCTCTCTATACCAGCTCACCCTCTTCTGCAAGAAATTCCTCTCCCACTATGGGCCGGCCAGCTACCCCTAGTTTCCACGTCGCAATGGGCAGAGGTGGCTTGCGGCCAGCCAGCGCGCTTGGTCTGCGACCTCCCGATGGCCGAAACGCCGACAACGATGAGGACAGCAGCGACTGGACGACTATCGTGTCCAAGTTCCACTTTGTTGATTTGGCTGGCTCAGAACGGGTAATCGATTCCCTTTTCTCAAATTCTTCGCCAGCTAACCTCGAGTGCAGCTCAAACGAACCGCTGCTGCCGGCGAACGTATCAAAGAGGGCATCTCCATTAATAGCGGACTTTTGGCCTTGGGCAATGTCATTTCAGCGCTCGGTGACCCTTCTCGTGCAAAATCCCACACCAACTCGCACGTTCCCTACCGCGACTCTAAACTCACTCGTCTTTTGCAAGATTCGCTCGGAGGCAACGCACATACTCTCATGATCGCTTGTGTTAGCCCCACCGAGTGGAACGTAGGCGAGACGGTGAACACTCTCAAGTATGCCAATCGTGCCAGGAACATCAAAAACCGAGTAGTCGTCAATGAGAAGGAAGACGGTTGGGACGACATTGAATGGCTGCAGGGTACCGTCACTCGCCTGCGTAGAGAGCTGAAACAGCTCAAGGAAGGGAGCGCGGTCGGTTCCTCCATTCTGACACTCTCGGGGCGCGGTGCCGACGCGACGGAGGGCTCTAACAAGAAGATCCTCGCGCAGATGACGAAGCTCCAGAACAACTACGAGGATTTAAGAGAGAAATTCGTCGATCGCACGGAAGAACTCGCAAGGCTCCGCCGTGAGCTGGGTGAGCGTCATCGGTCGTCCACTGGTGGAAGCGTAGGCGGAACCGCAAAGTACGAGGAGATCGTGGGGCCCGTCATCGAAGAATACGAGAAGACGATCAGTGCCATGGAGGCAGAGTTGGGCTTGAATCGGGCAGCGCTGCGCCTGACGAACGAATTGGTGGAAGAGAAAGAAGAAGAATTGACGCAAATAACGGAGAGGCATTCTGCAACGGAACTCTATGTGGAGGAGCTCCGGTCGCGTTTGATGAAGTTGACAGAGCGAGAAGCTTCCACCGAAGTACGTCTGTTTGCCGAGTCACTACTTGCTTCTGAGCGACATGTACCACATAGGCTTATGTGCGCGATCTCGAGGAGAAGGTCAAGTCGTACGACGAGACTTCAGTTTCTTCGAGCGAGTCCCTGACTGACCTCAAGCGGGAGCTCGCTCGTCATAAAGAAGCCGAATCTCATTCTACCTCGTACATCTCCGAGCTGGAACTTCGCCTCGCCAAATCTGACGAATCTATTCTGTCGCTTCAGCGAATCATCGCCCAGCTGGAGAATGACAGTGAAAAACGCTCCCAAGAGGTCGCTGCGCTTCAGGCGCGGCTAGAGAACCTTGAACAAGACGGCGCGGGTTGGCGCACGGACCTCGAAGAGCGGGAGATAAAGGTGAAGAACCTCGAGTTCAAAATGGAGGATTGGGAGCGGAAGAAGAAAGAAGCCAATGATGACCGCGCCCGTCTAAGTGGCATGGTGGGCGAAGTCGAGCAGGCCAAACGAAGTCTTCAGGACTTGAGCAAGGCGGACAGCTCACCTTCTTCCGGTGTCAACACTCCGGCTGCAGCGGACCTCTCGGTGGAGAACCAGTTGATCGCGCTGCAACAGACGCATGCTGCAACTCTCACCGATCTATCTACCGTCACCGCTAAATACCGCGACGCTTTGCAAGAGATTGCTGACCTTGCCGCCCAAATCCAAGAAGCAAAACTTGCCAATCCGACCGTTCCCGAGATGTCCGCCCTCGAAGGCTTGGAGTCAGCGCCCGCAACGCCCATCCGACGGAAGATGGCCAGCTCAAGGAACAAGGAAGTCATCGTCGACTCGCCGCTCGAGACCTCCCCGAGAAAGCATTTTTTCCGGCCGGCGGTCTCACTGGAGTCACTCCATGGAAGGTGCTGTCCGCTATCATGTGTCAGTCTCCAGCCATACTTACGTGCATTGATCTAGATCGCCCTCTCACTCGCTTCCGTCGTCGTTGTCGTTGTCGCAGGAGCTTTCATCAGCTCGTTCTCGCAAAATATCCAACTCCAGCCACGGGACCTCTAGTTCAGTTTCACACTCCCCCAACCCCAACTTTTCTTTCTCTATCTCCAATTACAACGGCAACTTCACTCCAACGGAACTACGCTCTACATACAGCATGGAGAAAGAGATAATGCGTCTCCAGGAAGTTCTAAAGGAACGTGAAGCAGAAATCAGTGTTTTGGAAACCACCTTGAGAGAGAAGGAGCAAGCAGACGCAGCTTCATCCCCGATCGAGATGACCAAAGGACCAGAGGATCATACCATGCATTTGTCTCTTACAACCATCGAAAAGTTCAACGCGGTTCGGAAGAACATGCAACTCCACGGAGTGTCGTCCATTGTCAACGATCTCAATGCGGAATCGGACGTGGATGAGTCCTTGGATCGTCTCAACGAGCTCATGTTGTGAGGGAACCTCTCCGTGACTTGCGGTTTAGCGACGCTCACCAACTCCGCTTAGGGCTATGGCACAGAAGGAATCGCAACATAATGAACTGGTCACTTCTTTGAACGATCAATTAGCCCAAATCCGTCGCGCGCACGACGAACTTGTCACCCTCTCTAGAGATCAGGTACGCTCGTCGTTTCTCAAGATCTCATGCTGCTGCCTAATAGTCACATGTCTGGCAGACGCTGAACATGTCGACGGAGCTCGAGGGATTGCGCACCAAGCATGATCATATTCTGACAGAGTTGGAATCGACCTGCGAGCGCGAGCAAGCGTTGATTGAAGCTATTAAGATGGCGGAAAGCGAGCATAATGCTGCTGTGGATGCTTTGCGCACTGCACATGAGCAAGCTCTCAGAGCGAAAGGCACAGAGGTTGACGAACTCGTCGCGAACCTCAAGAGCGAACATGAGGTTGCTCTCGGAAACCTCCAGGATCAGCTCTCCGCAGCAACAGCCACTCTTGATAGGGCCCTCAAGGAGCACGAAGAGGCATTTGGCAAACTGCAAGCAGACCACGAGGAAGCCCTCCAGCGTGCGTCACAAGAAGGGAAGGCTGCTCTCGAGGGGCTTGCCGAAGAACACCGAGAGGCACTCGGCAAGGTTGCAGCTGAGCACGCCGACGCAACGAAACGCATGGAGGAGGGTGCCGCTGCCGATCTTCTTCGTACCGAAGAAGAATATTACAACGCTTTGACAAAGTTGCGCAACGATCACGCTGAGGCGCTGCGCAAGCAGGCCGAGGAAGCAGCTTCCATGCTCGAACGTCTTCGCGAGGATCATGCGAGTGAGATGCGCATGGCTGAGAAGGCTCGCGATTGCTCACTATCTGAGTCTGAGTCTGCTCGCGATCAAGCTCTCCGGGAACTGCAGGAAGAACATGCCGCAGCTGTTGCAAGGAAGGATGTCACGTATGCAGAGGACGTAGAGAAGCTCAAGGCGGAGCATGCTCTAGTCATCGCCAACAAGGAGGACGATTACAGGACGAGGCGGGAGAACATGAAATGGGAACACGCTACCGCGATGGCACTCATCAGGGAGCAGTCGGAAACGCAGATCGATGATCTCACCAAGGCGATCACACGACTGGAGCAAGAAGCTGCGGCTGCCACTGCAAAGACACGCGAGGAACACGAGTCGTCTATTCGAGATCTCCAGGAACGACAGGCTGTTGTTCTCCAAGAGATCACTCGTGGACACGAGGAGGAGGTAGCTAAGCTGAAGAAATCACACCTCGAAGCTATTCGCGTTTCCGACCTGCAGCATGACGAAGAACGCATGGCAACTCTGGCGATGCACGAGGAAGCCATCGAAAAGCTTAAAGCCAATCACGAAGCTGCTTTGGCCGACTTGACGTCTGCCCACCAGAGCGCGCAGGAACAGCATGCTGGTGCTCTGGAAGAAGCGAGGGCAGCATCTGAGAACGCACTTGTCGAAGAACGTGATCGCTCTGCGACGGTCTTGGCCAAGCTAGAGCAGGATCACTCGGATACACACGACAAGCTTCTTCGCGAACACCAGCATCTCGAGGGAGAACTCGAGTCCATTCGTATTCACTTCAAAGCCTCCCAAGAGCAACATTCCCAGGCGTTAGAGAGGGAACGACAGCTTTCCGCTTCGAATTTGGCGGAGTTGCAAAAGACGCGAGCGAGCGAACGAGAATCCATGCTCAGAGACCTGGAGAAGCTTCAAGAACAGGTCGACTCGTACCGTGTCTCAACTAGCGAAGCTACTGAGAAACAGGTCGCTCAGAGCCAGTCACTTCAGGAAAAGACGCAGACCATCGCGACAATGGAGGGGGAGCTTGCGACCGCTCGAACCGAAAAGGACGGGCTTAGCCGGGAGTTGGAAAAAGTCACGGCTGAGCTTGAGAAGGTGGCTGCAGAGCAGGCTAGACTCGTTAAAGAAGTGTCCAGACGAGAATCTCTCGCCGTCGAGCTGGACAGACATCGTTCTCTGATTGCTGAGATGCAGGATAACCTCCAGCGTGCCAAGGACGAAAATGACACGTTGCAGGCGGAGAAGAACAAGCAAGAGAGCGCGATGCGCGAGCTACAAGCCCAGTTTGCGCGCAATTCGGGTATTCAAGACACCCCACAGCGCATCACCTTAGATCGCAACCTCACATTCTCGAGGGTAAACGGCCTGAACGGCAAGCTTCCTCCACCGACACCACCTCCATCGGTTCCACCCCCACCTGCACCGAAGACCCAGGAGTCTCATTCCAGTGTATCGACTCAGTCGTCAGCCATGTCTCCTTCAACATCGAAGGATTCGCAGATGGATTCACCTGCGACATCTGTCGCTTCGATAAACATCGCGAGCGGATCTCCTGTCGACAAAGCTGCGGCCGTAAGGATCGAGGAACAAGCGAAGCACATCAACGAGCAGGAGGTGATGATCAAAACACTCAATAAGCAGTTGTCACACTGTGAGAGCGATCTGGCTACTCACATGGATCTTGTGAGCACGCTCGAGACGTCCCTGAGTGATTCTGAGAAGAATTGTACGTCGTCATTCTCGTACGTGGTGCAGGACACTGACATGAAACAACCCACGTCAGTGCGAAAAGCCCGGATGCAAGCGACGGAACTTGCCAGGGAACGAGACTCTCTTAACGCACAGCTAGAGACGCTCCGCAACGAGCTTCAGGAAGCTCGTAGGGAAGTTGCTACTGTCCGGAAGTCCATCGTGGAAGAAAAGCAGTCCTTGGAGAGCCGATTGGACGAAGAGCGGCGAGCCAAGGAGCGTGCCCGCGCGCAACTCGATTCTCGGATGGAAGAGCTGCAGAGACGCAAGTCTAAGTTCGCATGTATCTGATCGTTGGAGCGACGCTCTTTTATGCCCCGTCCGTTTACCGAGCCTTATTCTTTTCCTCTTTCTTGTTTGCTCTTTCGTTGCTTGTGTTACTATACCAGCTTGTTTTGGGAGCTGATGAGCTCGCCATTTCGTTTTGCAGATACCCACCCTACCCTCTTTCCTTGTCTAGCTTATATGGTCTACTATGAGGTACTAGTACGTCCGAACTCGCTGCGAGGTGTTCTAATAAGGCCATGTCGGCCTGGAGATCCTTCCGTCCACTTTGTGTGCCCTTGTTTGTGTCGATGTTACACGAAACGTCTGGCGGTCGACGGCCGCAGTCTGGCCTCTCTGAAAGCGTCTGCACCGGAATGCACAAATCTATTCCCCGGACTCAGTTTGTAGACGTGCCCGTGGGAGCCAGGGAGACTGCCGTAAAGTGGGACGGGCCGGAGCAAACGGGTGACTTAACTAGTGGAGCGATCAATTTCTCTTCGTCTTACCGCCGAACATCCCCACTCTCATGAGTTTGTCTACCCTCGTTCGTTTCGCCCCTCATACGTCGCGTTCTCTGGTTGGTTCTCGTGCTGTCGTATCACCAGCCAGATTACAGAGCACCCTTGCTCCACGTAGAGCCCCTCGCGTGCTTCCTTCCTTTTCTCTCGAGAACAAGGTCAGCAGCGGCAGACTCTTTTTGGACGCGTCACTCAACGTCCTCTAGGTATGTGTCGTCACCGGAGCTGCTCGTGGACTGGGGAATGAGTTCTGCAGCGCGTTCGTTCAATCGTACGTCCTCTACCCCGCACTCCGGTTATGTGCTGGAGACGGCCACCAGGGGATGCACGCAGTTAGCAATTATAGATTTGAAAGAAAATGAAGCCAAGGCGGCCGCCGACGAGCTCGTCCAAAACGCATGCGGTCAGTGGTCACGTCGACGCTTCATGCGAGACCGGTTACTGAAGACTATCCCAAGTTAACAGCCACACGGATCGAGAGGATTTCAAAGTGATTGGTGTTGGTTGTGACGTCTCTTCGGAGTTGTCTGTGCAGAAAGCGTTTGAAACTGTGATGAATACGTTTGGTCGCGTCGACTCTGTCGTTGCGTCGGCTGGTAAGTGGGTATGATCCGGTCACCATGTGCGATGCTGTAATCTGGCAGGTATCGTGGAGAATTACTCCGCATTCGAGTAAGTGGCTGCGGGAGTGGGGTACTATGTCGGTTCTAATGCATCCTGATGCGGCAGCTACCCATTCGACCGGATCAAACGGTTGTATGATATCAATGTTCACGGCGCGTTCTTCACGGCACGTGAGGCTGCGCGGAACATGATACCCCAAGGAGGCGGGTCGATTGTGTTGGTGGCCAGCATGAGTGCTTCGGTGCGGATCTCGCGGGATCGAAAGTCGCATCTGCTGACGTTGTGACGCCAGATCATCAACATCCCTCAGGTGGGTCATCGGTTTGCGACCTCGAGCGTTTGTTTTGACTTGGGCACAGCCACAAACACCGTATAACGCATCCAAAGCGGGTAAGTGGTCGGTTCCGCGCTAATTAGAGGGTAAGAGCCGAGATGACGTTTGGGGTGCACAGCGGTCAGACATATGGCGTCCAGTTTGGCGGTGGAGTGGGCGAAAAAGGGGGTGCGGGTGAATACGTTGAGGTGAGATGAAACGAGAGTTCGCAATCGGAGCTTGTCGACTGAACGAACAGGAAGCCCTGGATACATGCTGACCAAGCTGACCAAGACGATCTTGGCACACGACGCGGAACTGAAGGTGAGCACGAGGTTCAAGGCGAGCAAAGGCGGTCAGATTGACTTGGCGGTAGAAAACGTGGGAGAGCCTGACGCCAATGGGCAAGGTGAGGGCATGTGTTACCACACGGAGGTGCGCTAACCGGATTTGGATAGATGGGAGAACCGGAGGACCTGTCGGTGAGCCGGTGACCTGAAAGCGCGGAGGAGCGTGCTGACGATGGACAGGGTGCGATCGTGTTTCTTGCGAGCGACGCGTCGCGGTTCATGACTGGTTCCGAGGTTCGGGTGGACGGCGGGTACTGCGTTATTTGAGAGGTTGGGTTGCGGGATGTTCCGAGATCGGATGCGGGTTGTCGACGTCATCGTATACATATAATCGGATTTCGTTGTCTTCACTACAATGTCTGCTTCCGCTCCAAAGCCTTGCGCCCCGACCACGTTCGAGTTCACCAAAAGGAAACGCTGGGCCGATCTCCTCATCCATGAGCTCTCAGAGGCCATCGTTTTCATCCTATCGAGCGACGCCAAAATCTGGTTTTGTGGTCGTGCCGTATCCGAGCTCCTCGGCTGGTCCGACGCCGAGCTCATCGATCGTCCGTTCACCGACCTCGTCAACCGTAAGCCGTCCCTGTCGAAACTCGTCCTCTCCCTTGGTTCACACCTTTCGCCCTCCAGAAGAAGACCAGCGTGCCTTCCACATTGCCTTTGACGAATCTCTCCGCACCCGCGTGGAGATGAACTCGTACGTTCGTCTCAGAGTCAGGGCACCCATCGCCCCGCAGGGCATCCTCCAATCCGAGATCCTCTTCGAGATAAAGGGCTATCCTCACGTCCTCGAGGAAGAATTGGTCGCTCGATGCTTTTTCGCCATTGCAAAACCCTACCCAAGCCGTAACTTCGCCATGTAAGGCCCTCGTCCCTAGTCTGTCGTGTACGTCACTGACCGTTGGCCCTAGGCTAAATACCTTTTTAGAACTGAAAATGGAGAACGAACGTCTACAGAAACAACTCGCCGAGCTGCGCGTGCGTGCGCCCTCACCATCCGCCCAGGTATCAGGTGCATCCGCCTCCCCTAATTATTCCCTTCGCTCTTCTTCCGTATGCAGAGCCACACTCCCATCCGCTTCTCTTCGCTCTCCCGAGGTTCCCAGCTCGCTTTACACTCAAACCCCCGCGCGTCCCTCTTACGACGATTCCGGATCATCAGGTGGACAGGTGCAGGGCTCTGCCTACGAATTACATGGTCCGCATACGTACAGCGGTCAGTACACGGCTGCCCCGAGCACACAGCCTACGGATGACGATCTTGGCGATGACACCTTGAGACGGAAGAGGGTTTACTATTTCTCTTTCTTGTGAAACACGTGACTCACATGAATTCTAGTTGCGCAAGTCCCACAACGCAGAGCAGTATGTGTGCGTTACCTGCGGGAGGACCGACTCTCCCGAATGGCGCAAGGTAACTCTGTTGTCTCCTTCTGCTCCGTCGTGCGCGTTCATCGCTTTTCAAGGGTCCACAAGGACCGAAGACACTGTGCAACGCGTGCGGCTTACGTTGGGCCAAGGAAGTCCGCAGCAAGGTCGACGAGAATGCAGCGGCAGCGGCAAATAACACCTAGACCCATCGCTCACGCCTACACCCGTCTCACATACCCAGCTCCCGTACCGTCAGTCACTCCCTGGGACAGTCATTCAATCTGTTGTGTCGTATCGTGCACTTGCTTTCTTGGATTTTGACCACTCTATACGTGCTATCAGACGTCGTACAAGTTTATGTTTGGAAAGTAGAACGAATGCACGGTACATTTACTTGAGCACGAGGGACCAGTTTGGTGATATCATATGCATATATCCCGGATGGAAGTAATGCATGGGCACGACATACACAGCCACATAAGGGCCGTTAACGTCCGCAGGAAGGTCGCTCAGTGCAAATCATGTCGACGCCAGAAGTGTATTCGATCGCCAAAACACCCATCACCTGCCATGCATTCAACGCAGATCGCAGTCGTATGCACATCCGCAATGTCCCCCACCCACCTCACCGATGATGCGTTTCCGCAGAGGTTGCACTCAGCCTGAACGACCACAAAGCGCAGATATACGTCAAAGACGGCAAAGAATGGGTAGCTGCGGAGACCCTCGCAGAGGTCCGTCATACCACATCTCCACGGCGCGCGCACGCCTGACCATCCCGTCAAGCACGATAAAGTTATCACGTCCATCGACTGGGCGCCGAATTCAAACCGCATCGTGACCGCATCCCAGGATCGCAACGCCTACGTGTGGTCGCAATCGCCGGACCCCATCACTGGACGAACGATGTGGAAGCCGACGCTCGTGCTGCTTCGCGTCAACAGGGCCGCCACGTTCGTGCGATGGAGCCCCAACGAAGACAAGTTCGCGGTAGCGAGCGGCGCCAGGTTTGATCCACCATTGTGGGTAGGGGCCGCCTGCTGACACCTTTTTCTTTCCTCGAGGGCCATCGCCGTGTGTTCGTTCGACCCCGAGAACAACTGGTGGGTTGCGCGGCAGCTCAAGAAGCCAATTCGATCGACCGTGCTGTCAGTGGACTGGCATCCGAACAACGTGCTACTCGCCGCTGGCTGCGCTGACATGAAAGCGCGCGTTCTCTCAGCCTACATCAAAGACGTGGACAAGAGGCGAGTTTCGTGTCGCCCGCGCGCTCGAGTCGCGACTGATGTGTTCCTACTAGGCCTGCCCCCACTATCTGGGGAGAGAAACTGCCGTTCAACACGGTATGCGGAGAGTATGCGAGCCCGGCAGGCGGATGGGTCCACGCCGTCAGCTTCTCGCCGTCGGGGGACGTATTGGCGTTCGCAAGTGAGAGCTGTCTCGCACGTGTCTCAGATTTTCCTCTGAACGACGCGGCAGGCCACGACAGCTCGATCAGCATCGTTTATCCTGGCGGACCCGCGATCCAGAGCATTCGGATTAGCACACTTCCGTATGTCACGCTCACGTGGACTAGCGAGGACAGCATCGTCGCGGCGGGCCACGACTGCCAGCCGGCGGTGTTCTCCGGCTCTGAGGCAGGCTGGGCATTTACCGGGTCGCTGGATGACGCAAGCTCCGGAGGAGGCAAGTCAGCGGTGAAACCTGGGGGCGTCGGACGCCTCAATAGCAGCGCGTTCACCACGTTCCGAAATGCGGACACGCGGGGGCACGCTGGAGGGATGGACACGTCGGCGGACACAGAACTTCTGACTGTGCATCAAAACACGATCACGAGCGTGAGGCCATACGAGTGGGGCGCTGACGGGAACGTGAGCCGAGTGAGTTCGAGCGGCGTGGACGGCAAGCTGGTGATCTGGACCGTCGCCTCGGTCGGCGTCGCGGGCGTCGCGGGAAGACTGGCTGGCCTGAGAGTGTAGCGTGTGGTAGTTACACGGTATCAATAGTACTAGTATCAACGTATTGGCCTGGCAAGTCGGTCAAGGCAGCCTGTTCGTTGATGACGCCCCATACGGAGGCTTTGAACTGGAGCGCAGATGAGCAAGGCGCCATAAGCAGAGGCTCGAAGTGTCGCACCAAGGTCAAGACAAGGCTCATCTTTCTCTCGAGCACGCGTAGCCGGACGAGGAGGGTCTTGTCAGGCTGTTCGCTGAGCTGCTTGGTGGTGGTGGTGAGCTAGGAGGGGTGTCAGGAAGGAGATGGGTGGTCTCGAGCTGTTACGGACGTCTTTTACGTGCTGTGCGAGCTTTGCATATTCCCAGAGGAGGTCGACCTCTGTCTGGGAGAGGGCGGGATGCGCTTCGTACGGGTTCTGATGAAAGATGGACATTATCTTGGCACGTGGTCGTAGATGTGGCGGTGTGCCGGCGGTGAGACAGTCTTGTTCGGTTTGTCTATTGCCACCGAGCCGACCCGATTGTCGCGTGTCACTGATCGCATATTGCTACCGAAACCATCTCTTCAAAATTTTTTGTCGCCAATCTCAAATACGCCGCCGTCTTGTATATAAAAAATCTCCTCGAAGATGCTCATTCGCTGCCTCCTACATTCATGCCCCACACTGCAGATTGCACCCTAAGTACGCTTCCTCTCCGCTTCAGCCTATTTTTTGCTCACCACTGCGACCCGTAGTCATCCCTGTCGGCTCGCCCGACGTCGATTCGACTCCCCGTATCGCTCTGCGTGTAGGTTCACAGCCACAACCTCCACGCACTAGCACTGATGTCTCTCAGCTCCACACGCAGCACTTGTCTGCCAAGTCCGGATTTCTCAGAGGTCTCTTCTGCGGGGTCTCTGCCATCGACCTCATCCAGGACCTCTCTGCGTCTTGCCTCCATTCTCCCCCCATCCATTGCAGCATCCCCCAGAGTCACCTACCCCGGCTACTTCCCTCCTCGCCTTCACATCCCATACTATTCCTTCCCGTCCCAGACCCCTCATCCATTCAGTCGCTTTTCCTCTGGATGTACTCGGGTAACACCGATCACATCGAAACCGCGCTCGACCAGGGTCTCGTCCGCTGGGAGGGCCTCGTGCGCAACGTCGAGTACCTCTGTCTCCCCACCGACATCAAGGTCTTCTTGGGTCGCTGGTATCGCGACTGCCTCCTGCCGGCACAGTGTCTCTACCGATGTCCGGCGGACGACGACGACGATCAGTCGGACCTCGACTCCAACTGTGAAGGCTCGGACGACGAGAAATGTGATCGTGGTCGTACCCGCGACATCAAACGATTGGAGCAGTTGTGTGGAAATTTACGTCTCTGTGCCGCATGAGAATACTCGCATTAATTGTAATTGTAGCATATCGTGTATTATTATATTTTTCCCGACGTATGGAAGTTGCCCCGCAGCCACTTGTTCAGCCTGGCTCTTCCTGTATTGCTCTCGCATCATTATTGCCTCTTCCGGGGTAACCGACGATCATGCCTCAGATGTTCAGGTGGGACGACGACCCCAAGCCCAGGAACGTTTCGCTGAGGCGGAAGATGTCTGTCCTGCCACATGCGAGTAAGATGCACTTCACCGGGAACCCATGGCGCCTGCAACAGAAAACTGAGAGACTTGCGTTGAATACACGAAACATGGACGAACGATGTAGCTATGACCGTTCACCTTCTTCCAGTCTATGCCGCTCAGCCAGGGGTGTTTCGCAACCGGCCTCGCAACACCCAGTCGATTCACAGCTTCATGAGTGAGGAGACCCGTGACGATGGATTTGAGCGATTTTCCAACGCGGAGATCTCTGGGCCATTTGTATTTCTTGTTGGCGATGCGCAGGTGAATGTGCTCCTCGTCCTTCCCGTAAAATGGCTATAAAAAAGCTCTCAGCTGACGACAGCCGCGTATCCAAAACGATACTTGCCACTCGTTGCGTAACCATTTCATACAAAATCACGCCGCTCGAGAACCAATCCACTCCACGGCCAACACCAACCTGACTCATGAACAATTCAGGGGCCATGTAAATCGGTGTCCCGACCATTGCCCAGGTGTGGGAGTCTGTCTCGGGCTTCGCCAGCCCGAAGTCCACCAACGAGATGTATCCATCAGGCTTAAGGAGAATGTTGGCTGGCTTCATATCACGGTGCACTATCCCGAGGCCGTGTAGAAACTCTAAGGCACACACAATGTTGGCATAGTAGAAACGCGCCGTCGCTGCGTCCAGAGGTCCACGATGGTAGATGATGTCATGCAGCACGCCCGCCGGGATGCATTCCAGCATGAGATACAGGTTGAGTGAGTCGTGGAATGCACCGACGACCCCGTTGGCCCAGGGGCTCCACGGAAGCTTGGACAGGCATGCCCTTTCCGCATCCGTGTCATCTGGATAGTGCTGCACGAATCGAGTAACGGATCAGCGAGGGCAAATAAGACGAACGATTGCACAAACTTTGTCAAAGTTCTGGATGTCAGTTTTTTGCAAAACTTTCAAGGCGAACAATGAACCTGGCTGATCCATTCGATGGCTGTCCCGTCTCGGACGTACGCGTACAAGCAGGACGCTTCCATAAGCACCCGTCCCTACCGGGCTACTGTCAGTCGACATGGAACTGTTCCTGAATCGGGTGCCTCGGCTTGCCTAGTTTGCGAACACACTCGAGGTCCTTGAGACAAATGGCCGGGGGCCGCACTTGCTCAGGTTCGGGCACCCTCTGTCCTTCGTAGTAAACAGACGGTCTGTGATTTCTGGCGCGATACTAGAATTTCAGCATCAGCATTCAAAGTGACGCAGAGTCATCAGGGGGCTCACATTGAGGCGTTTGGCAGTGCTCGTGGCCTTTGAAATAGCGACGTCATGGGCGGAATGTCTTGCTCGGTTATTTAAGGCGTGCTTGGAAATCAACGGTGTTACGACGCGCATACTAGGGTCGACCGACGGTGTTCAAACGTTCAGCTGGGGAAAGACCAGTGCGTGAAACGGGAACGAGCGGTCGCCTCTATAATGGTACGCGTTTCCATTGTTCTCGAATGCGTGGGTGGCGGCGTCGAATCCACAGCAACGCCGCTTGGACCACCTGTCGAATTTGTTACCCATGTCAAACGGTGCTGGCCCACCCGTTGCTGGGTCTGAGTAGGACGGATCCGGTTGCGTACGCGGTGTTTCTATCCAACAGCCTGGCGGGCTAGTATTACAGTGTACAACCGGGCCAGCCATCTTGGTAGTTTGGGGTCCTTTATTTGGTCCCTGGACCAATGCCAGTCTGAGACCTGTACATCATGACCCACGTGGATATCACTCGGACCCATCCACAAGACTGGGCCTACCTCTCTGAAGGTGGATCGACGATCGTGTTCTCCTACACAGGCCCCTTCCACTCCGACTTCACTGGAAAGATACTCCGCCTACGAAAGACGTCCCTCGATGTCGATTCGCCCGATGCAACGATTGGAGAGGAAGACGATCTAGTTATCGCGTTTCAGAACACGGTCATCGCGGCTCTCGTGCCTTCCAGATATCTTCCGGACCTCGAGACTGTACTTCTAGGTGCTGAATGGCTCGCCTCGCTCGAGATGTTGCGTGACAGCGACCGCCCCGTCGAGCGGCGAGCGAAGGACCGAATCGATAGAACCCGACGAAAGGGCTTGCTGGCTACCGATCTCATCGGTGGTGCTGACGTTCTGGCGGTCGAAATAAAGGTTTGATACATAGTATTTCTACACGGAGGATGGCGTCGTGACCACTGCCCTCTCTTAGCCCAAGTGGGGTTTCTTACCCAATCCCATTCATTTGTCGCAGGAAACTGCAGAGATCAAGGCGTCTACTTGCAGGTTTTGTATGCACACCCATTTAAAACGCAAAGATGGCAATCTCCCTACCCAGTATTGCCCACTGGATCTCTACTCGAAGGATGAAATACGCGTGAGGAAGGCTATCCGTGATCTTTGGGGCGGTTGGGTGCAGAGCGATGGCAAGTCGAACAACTTGAGAGTATTCGTCTCGGGAAAAATGATAGCACCTTCCGAGGTGCGAATTCTTGCCATTGATGTCCTATTTTGTCGCGCTCACTTACAACAGTCAACTGCATCTATCGGAGAATTTCTGTCAGCAGGGACAGAGGTTCATGAAGCATTTGCAACTGCTCTACTCCCGCTTCTTCAGACTCCTGTGCTACAGACCATAACAAGTCTGCAGCGCTCATTAGACGCACTCGACATCGAGGGAATTCTCAAACTACATCTCAAGGTATCTCAAAACGCCAAGAGTCTGGGACCTGTGATGAGAAGCCCTTCTCTGGAAGAGCTACAAGCTTTTGTCGCTTCCTACCACTCGGTTTATTGTGCTCTGGACCATTCCAAGCTCTGTCCAGAGCACATTGATACCTACACCATCGCTTATTTACTTTCTGCGACGTTCAAAGACTGCTCCTTGATATTCAGGATCCACCGATCCGATGTGTCTGGGAATTCGTCTGTGGATTCACCTCATGCAATCTCCATCATCGATCTGGATCTCAAAGGCGTCGAGCGGTTCAAACAATGGGTAGAGCTTGATAGACAAATTGTCGAACACTATCGGGACGTAGCACAGCGTAAATTATGTATGGAATAGATCACTCCCTTGCAAAACTCCCTTGCAAAACTCCGCCTCGCCAGCAAAGGAGAAAAAGGAACGACAACGCGGAAGGCGCAGGATCATATTTCGATCCATTTATGCCATTTCACTACCTAGCTATGATGCGTGATGATCCGCATGATGCAAAGAAAGCCGTACTAACGGTTTATTCCGGGCAAACTACGGGTAGGTACTGCCTTGTTACAAATCCGAAACGTGTTTCAACCTGGATTCCAGACTAGAAGAATTGATGTCGACCAGCTCTGTAAAAATATAGCACCAAGGTTTCCTGAAATCCCTAGAAACGCACAGTAGCACATCATGGGTCACACAAGTGTCTGGCGTGGAAGAAACTAAGATTAACAGTGTCTTGACAGGAGCTGTGTGATTATGGCTCGAGCCTTCAAAGCTTCATCATGATACCCGGGACGAAGCTCTCATTGACTCGGAATGATAGTCTCGTTGACAGGTGTATCCGAGTCAAGAGCCGCACTCGCTGGCTCCGCGCATCAAGTGACTTGCTCTCGAGGCGCAACTGCTTCATGTTGGCGTTTACTTATCATCTAACAAGCAATCCAGACTTGCAGTCAGCGAGGAGAGGTGGGAATGGATAAAGAATGTAGGTAAAGCAATTTATATTGGAAGAACAACGTTGCTGCTTATGCAAAGGGGGGTGTAGTGCCGACGTGAACACTCACGAGGAGGCGATCAACCCTTCACCCCATCCCTGACCGGTCTGACAGAGGTGTCCACGGCATGACGCTGAACAGGACCTCCCATGTACACACGTCCGACGATGTTCAAGTCGCTGGGGAAGATGGCCCCAGCACACGCCAGATCGCCCCTGTCTGCAAAGCAGAGTGGTGCCGACGCTGTTCTGTATACTTAGACGCGGCACACGCGAGGGACACAATTGCCAACGTGGCAGGTGTGATCGAAAGATAAGAGGACTCAGACAGTAATACGGGCAGCTGCACACCACAGAGCTCATCTTGATGGCACAGTGCAGATGCAGGATGGAGCACTGTCTGGTGACAGCACCGTACTACACTGAGGTTCGGTAGGCGGAGGAGGGACTCACTCAGTAGAGGCGGGATGACGCAAAACACTATAGCCATTACACGGGCGTATAGAGAAATGAGATCCAGAGTTCCGAGTCTCTCAAAACCTACCAAATGGGTTGCAAACGACCAGACCGCCGCGCGTAGCCGTTACCGCAAAAGGCAGAAATACTGAATAGTTATCATTCAGTATCGCGGACGGTATATGCACTAGTTACGGGACCTAGGTAAGCCAGCGTGCTGACTACATGGGTCCTCAGTTCCGTTCATCACGTGATACTACTCAAGCTCCGAGTCGGGGCCAACTTCAATAGCCTTTCGTTTCGCTTAGCAGGCATGATGGCGTTCGCAAGGTATACAATGCGTTTTACGACGCACCTGCGTCGCTCTCTCAATTCCACCAGTCGCAGACATGTGTCTACTTATAGCGCCGAAATTGCGGGTCTGAGCGAGGAACAGGAAGAAGTGCGTCCGTCCGCGCGTGCGACCTGCATGCGGACTCATTCGCGTGGTTCTTCAGTTCAGGAATGCCGTGACCGAGTTCGCCCAGCGAGAGATCGCTCCAAGGGCTGCAGAGATTGACAGAACTAATACCTTTCCGGTGGTCAGTTGAGCGTTCGTGCGTCTTACAGCTCATTCCCATGCAACTTGCAGGACGTCTGGGAGAAACTTGGAGATATGGGCCTCCTCGGCGTAACCGTCTCTGCAAACTACGGTGGTTTAGGATTGGGGTACTTCCATCATACCCTCGCCTTGGAGGAACTTTCACGAGCGTCTGGCTCAGTCGCACTCTCCTACGGCGCTCACTCGAACCTTTGCGTAAACCAAATTCATCGTCATGGAACGGAAGAACAGAAACTCAAGTACCTCCCTGACCTCACATCCGGAAAGAAAGTCGGCAGTCTTGCGATGAGCGAATCAGGAAGCGGGTACTACATATTTTTTCTATTTCAAGTCCGGCCTTGACCTTTGTACTTCAGGAGCGATGTTGTTAGCATGAGCCTGCGCGCCGACAAGGTTGACGGTGGTTGGCGGTTGAATGGCAACAAGTTCTGGTTTGCTGCGCGGCTTTCTTTATATGTATTGTTTCAGTGATGTGTCTCTAGGATCACCAACGGACCTTCGGCTTCTACCCTTGTCGTCTATGCTAAAACTGCACCAGATCAACGTTCCAAAGGCATAACCGCGTTCATCGTAGAGAAAGGGTTCAAAGGTTTCTCGACCCATCAAAAACTGGATAAATTCGGCATGAGAGGTAGCGATACCTGCGAGTTGGTCTTCGAGAATTGTGAGGTACCCGAGAGTGAGTCTAGTCGCTATTGCTATGATCATCTTGCTGATGTTTTGTCAGACAATGTCCTCGGTCAAGTGAACAAGGGCGTTGGAGTACTTATGTCAGGACTTGATCTCGAACGTCTCGTGTTGAGTGGAGGTCCATTGGGGTAAGGTGGCTGAAGATCCAGTATCCGTGTCGGGCTGATGGCCGCAGGTTGATGCAGGCGTCCTTTGATTACGCAGTTGAGTATGTTCACCAGCGGAAACAGTTTGGCCAGCCGGTTGGAACGTTCCAATTAATGCAAGGCAAGCCAACGACTTCGTTTCGCTATTCGTAGCCTTGGCTAATTCGCCCGTGAAGCCAAGATTGCCGACATGTACACAAAGATCAACGCGAGCAGGTCGTACGTGTATGCCGTGGCCAGAGCGTGTGACCACGGCCACATCAGTCGGCGGGTATGTTGCAAAGTCGTTGTTTAGTATTCGTTGGTCTCTTACTTCCGTCATAGGATTGCGCTGGGGCGATACTGTACAGCACTGAGAGAGCCATAGAAGTGGCAATGGAAGGCATGCAGTGTTTGGGTGGTAATGGATACATCAATGGTCAGTTCTCGTCTCTCAAATTTCGAAAACACATTCGAAAACACATCTTCAGAGTACCCAATGGGCAGGATATTAAGAGACTCGAGGCTCTATGCGGTCGGTGCTGGCACCCAGGAAATCAGGCGGATGCTAATTGGAAGAGAATTCAACGAAGAATTTAAGTCACATCTGTGACAGGGGGAGTCATGTTAAGATCTCTATACCATCTTGTCCTTCTTGATAGACTTATGTTTCAATACCAATTCGAAGGAGATATGTTGGCAACATCATTCGGAAGTTTCGGTGATATAGTACAATCTCGCCAAACTTCGTGAAAACTCGAGTAGTGCGGACAATTAAGATGTTTCATTCGTGTCCGGTACCATATAGTTTAAAGTAGACTCTCCCCTTTACGAAAATGTGAGGTGAGAGCGACGGACACGTATTGCTCACATACCTAGCGCCGAGCGAACGAGTGAACAGCCCACTGCCACAGTCTGTCGAACACTGTCCGCGTCTGCTAGAGATGGATTAACTTCCTGTATGAGGGTCAGCATTGGCGACTAGACTGAGATCAGGGAGCAGACCATTAGATCTAACGCCACAAGAAGACCGGTTTCATGAATGGCTTCGCAGATATAGTGACCTTCCCTAAAGGTCAAGCCGCCGCGCACCTGGGTAACAGAAGTTGAGCAGTTCGGTATGACCAATCGCACAAGACTCTCACCGGTGTGCCAGTAGACGGCGCGACGGATGGGTCTAAAGCGTCGACATCGAAGCTCAGATGAATAGGCAGGTCCCGATTCGGGTTTATATGATCCAGCGCCATTTCCACCACTTTGCCGATGCCATATTTATCTACCTCGTGCATGGAAAACGCCCTGATCTTGTTTTCCCGGAGGAGACGCTTCTCTCCGGCGTCTACGTCACGCAAGCCGATGTAGACAATCCGCTCTGGCTTCAGGACAGGTCGAACCCACGCAAACTCTGGGAACTTTTCTCCGAGCCCAAGAAGGAACGAAACGGGCATACCGTGGATGTTTCCTGCGGACAAAATGAATTCATTAGAGGGCAGAGTAAGCATCTTGTACCTACCACTTTCAGTTGTCTCCGAAGTATTGATATCAGCATGAGCATCAACCCAAATCACACATGCTTCCGGGTATGAACTCGATTGGAGGTTAGCAAAAGGTGACACGTCGTGTGGAGCCGCGCTTACTCCAGGGTTCCAGAAATAGTGCCCATAGCCTGAAAAACTTATCAAGGGTGTGACAACGGTAGAAACACCACTGTACGAACAAGGGAATGGTCACCACCCAACGTGACTGGGAGCTGACCATTCTTCGCATGACCACCGACAACGTGCGCGACAGATTCGCAGACACGGGAGACCATCCTTGGGTTCTTTAGAATACCGATTGGAGGGTCAGAAGTGGCCTCGATTTCCTCGAATTGATGATGACCGTTGAAGTGGACCTTCCAGCCAAGGTCCTGGAGCTGTTCGATGAGCCCTGCTTCAACCAGGTGGATCGGGCCGTTATCGACGCCTAATTTTGGCTGTCGTAGCTATGAGATACGAGGTTGTTCCCGAAGGCAGTGACATACCTGTCCGCCGCTTGATAGGTAGGTTTACGGAATAAGGATGAAGGAAGACCGCTGTGTTTGGGTGTCATGTACGCTCACCTGAAAGGGCATCCTACGATCTGATGACACGGTGAGCGATGCCGGGTAGGAGGAAAGCGATCAAACACTGACTGCGATAGTCTTTGGGTTCGGAAGAAACTTGCTGACGAGATCGGACATGGTGGACGGAGAACAAGGAGCGGGCTAGCGTTGAAGGGACTACTTATAGCTTTGGTCGCACACAGCTGGGCTCGTGCTGTAGATCCGGTGCGCGGTGCCACCCTCGTCTGCCAGCCAGCGAGATGGCTGGCCGTGGCAACCGAAGTCGTATCGCTCCAGTGCCGCTGGCGACCAACTTGTCCCGGAACCAATTGCCCGCTGTCATATCAGCAGAGGACGCCTTGAAAACACATCTGCTGTTTCGCCGCCATTTTACCTCAGTCCGTTCCAACCAATCCCGGCTACCTTCTACTTCTAGGCGATGTCCGTACCTTCTAGCAGGACCCCCAGCAGGCTGCCATCACGCAGTGGCACCCCTAGTATAAAAGAGATGGTGTGTACCGTCATCTCCATCTTATTCCCCTCTCATGCACCTTCACCTACCCTCTGTCGCGACTTTTACACACCAGGTACACGAAGTCATGAAACATTTCAAGCATGAGAAGGAATCCGAGGCTCATCAGGTACCCATTACCCAATCATCGTATCTCCCTTCAGACAACCGCTCCGTGAGATCTTCCGCCAACAAGTTGGCCATCAACCGAAAGGTATCTTGCCCGAGACTGTCAATCCCGTCTGTGATACTCTTCTGCATCCCTTGTCGTTTTCCTGATCTTTAAGCTTGACGTCGCAGGATGAAGAAACCGTACCTGGTATCGAGCATCCGGGGAGCACCGGCGTGATCTACTGTTCCGATCGCGCCATGGCTAACGGTTTCAGTTATGCCAACTCTGACGAGTGGGCTAACCTCGGCCAGGGCGCACCCGAAGTTGGACCGATTCCCAATGCGTCACCCCGTCCCGATTCGATACCCATGCCCCTCGATTCTTTGGAATACGCCCCAACCACCGGCGTCAAAGGTCTGCCTGTCCCATTTTCACATCTTCTGATCGACCAACTTCTATCAAAGCACTTCGAGAAGCAGTCGCGAACTTGTACAATCTTACCTATCGCAAGGGAAAGTCCAGCCAGTATACGTACGAGAACGTCTGTATTGTCCCTGGCGGCCGCTCTGGGTTGTCCCGCGTCGCTGCTGTCGTCAGTGATGTCTACTGCGTACGTCTCACTTACCTTTTGAGGCGATCGTTAACTGATCACGACCCGTAGTCCTATCAGATTCCAGACTACACCGCGTACGATCAAGTTTTAAGCGCATTCAAACGTCTTGTTCCCGTCCCAACAGTGTGAGTTAGTTCATACGCCATGCGCGATAGCCCAATGGCTGATCCCTCTCAGGCTTGATCCCAAGGTTCACATCCATCTGACTTCACTCATCAGTGCTGATACCTTTTCAGCACAAATACCGCCTTGACATCGAGCAGACAAAGGTATATTTACTGAGGGTTCTTATATCACTTAACTCAGAGATCGCCATCAACAGAAAGATATTCGCAACCAGGGGCTCGCTGTCATCATCGCGTCAAATCCAAGAAATCCAACTGGACAAGTCATTGCGTATGTCAAGCAATGTTATGAGTACCATTCTGATATCTAAAAAAAATGTTCAGCGGTAAGGATCTCAAGGAACTGGTAGGCCTAAGTAAGGAAGGAACAACTCTTATCCTCGACGAGGTTTGTTTGTTTGTGATGTTCATGTGCCAACTCGTCATGCGCTCCCATAGTTTTATTCCTGGTACATTTTTCCTGAGCATGAGCGGGACTTCGGCAAGTCTATTTCCTCGGCTGAGTACGTAGACGACGTCAACGTGGATCCGGTTGTTATTATCGATGGTCTTACAAAGGTTGGGTGTTTCTCTTGTCACCTGACTGGTGACTAAGATTAGTCGACAGAATTGGCGGCTTCCTGGCTGGCGTGTATGCTGGGTTATAGGGCCGAAGAATCTGATCACGGCACTTTCTCAGTCAGGTCAGTCACCCAACCTGAAACATGTGCATCCCCTGCTGAAATGAACCCCGGCAGGATCTTTCTTGGACGGTGGAGCGAACCACCCGTATGTTCAAATCCCATGTATCGCCTCCCTTGGGTACTCACAGTATCCAGTATGCAACTTGCTGCTGTTTCCCTTTTAGAACCCAGCTACGTAGCACAAGAAAAGGTAAACTTGTTCGGGTAGTTGCGGGTCGCCAAGTGACGTACTAATATCCCCGTGTCCTAGCTCGCGCTGCAGAAGCATTTTAAGGCGAAGCGTGACCATGTGCTTAAGCGGCTTCATGATCTGCGTCTCGACGTTGATATTCCACCTCAAGCAACCTTCTATATCTGGCTCAACTTAGAGAAACTTCCTACCCCATTGAACAATGGCTTGGTCAGTCCCCACCGCTGCATGGGCAATATGCTGGTTACATTACCTTTCCTAGACTTTCTTCGAAGAACTTCTCAAAGAAAAAACCATAGTGATCCCCGGTATCTTCTTCGATATAAACCCGGCTCATCGCAGGAATCTATTCAATTCACCTTGTCATCACTTCGTACGCTTGTCCTTTGGACCTCCCTTGGATGTCCTTGACAGAGGTGTGCATAATTTAATTGCATCCTATTAAAGCTCACCAATCGTGATAACTACAGGTCTCGATGCTATCGAAAGGGTAGTCAAGGCCGCGAGGAAGGAAGGCACGAAAAAATTCGGCCACAGCTACAAGAAGAGTTTGGAGTCAGCACACGAGCACATCTAGCGTGGCTAAGTATCCGGAAGTTCTGCGCCAGAGCATTGTTTTAGTATGGATGATACGTATTTATTATGATGATGGATCAAACAGTGCGAAAGCCTTCTTGAATAACTCTGCGTCGGCTTTATCTTCCTCTTCTGAGAGAATGCATGCCTTCCAGTCAAGTCTCTGTCTAGTGTTCAGGAGAGACACCAATACTTGCCTATGAAACATCGTAAGGTGCTCATCATATGACCTGTACAGTACGCACCTCCCAAACTGGACACTAAAAGGGACGTCATCTTTGATCAGATGGATCAATTTACGACCGTCTGGGAGATCAACAAGGAAGTAGCTCCGTGCTCCACTAGCACACGCCTCCAACGCGCCATCAGCATCCGGTTCAAAAGCTATTCCTACGGAACATCCCTCTTTGAGGAAAGTGGCTTCTACTTCGTTCTGCAGGGAAACAGGGACGGGCACGGCTTGTACGTGTGCGTGACCCCCCTTTGCGCTCAGCCGAGCGACTTCGTAGAAAACGGGCACAGCATCGTATTTAGCAAAAAAACGTCGAAGAGCATCTTTGTACCTGGGCAAAATCTGAGAGAATGAAATCGAATCGCGACGTTGAACCTACCTCTCGGTTTCGTCAAGAATTGGCGGCGCAATGCTGGCGGGGATCATATTGTACGTGGGTTGATGACAGATTGGCACGATCAGGACGTGGCCGCCTCCTGGAACACGAGTAACGTTACTCTCGTCTGGGGCCGATTGGGTTGGGATAATCTGCCCTTTCGGAAGTGTCAAGTAGCACTCCGTACCAATCGAGACGATCAAGTGTTTCCTGTAGGTGCATTAGAAAATCTATCCCACCATCCTTGCCATCACTTACGCCAAGTTTGGATTTGACAAACAGAACCAGCACTCCCCGGCTGAAGAACATAAATAAAGTGGGAAACGTGAAGAGAACGCAAGGCATACGTCCTATCTCCTTTGGTGGTCTTTTTTTGCCACCCTGGCCATGTGTCTCGCGTTGATTCACCACCGGACAATCAGCAATATAATGTAATTCACTTCCGCAGGCACGACATACGTATCCTTCGCGTGGTTTGCGACCTCCGGTATCCCCGACAGCGTTTTTGGTCGGACAGTCGCGGACAAAGTGTCCAGGAACACTGCAAATCTTGCACAAATACCCTTCTGGAGGTTTCATCCTTTCAGGACAATTGTCAATGAAGTGCTGGACATAGATTAAGTGGGTTTATTCCTGGATATCGAGCGACGCCTAACCTCGCATGATTGACATCGCTTGCACTTGTATCCTGCGGGGGGTGTCTTGGATTGTCTACTTGGCGCTTCTATGGATAACGGTAACAGCAAGATGACGACCAATGTGGAACAACAAACCTGGTCTGGGGCGCTTTGTGGGATGGTGGACATTGCCAAAGATATAGTTTTCACCCTCGGCGGTCTCATGCACTCTTTTCGGTAGACGAGTAGCAGCCTCCACGAACGGATTCTTGGTGGCATTGCCTGGCCGCTGCGTGGTAGTCGTTGGCGGTGTTATGGAGAATGCATAAAACCACTGAAACTAGTATGAACCGTCACGCACAGCTTTACAAGACAGACTACAAACCCTCTGTTTCTGGCCATTGTACTCCTCCCCGAATGCACCGAGACTTACGAAGCGGGTAACCCTCCCGGATTCGTCATCCCAGGTGAAGGGTTCACGTTCCCAAAACGTCGGGAACGGTCCAGCACGGGCAGCGAAATGATACCTCGGCTTTACCTTTCGGACAATTTCGTCCAGAGGCGGAGATAGAGAATGGACGCCCCCGGAAGGGGGCTGAGGCGGAGAGCACTGTGATGTAACCGAAACTGGCCAGTCGTTGGAGATAAAGATGTCGACTAATTGTGAGGAAGATGCGGCATCGCGGATTGCAGCAAGGGAGCCATAATTCTGCCCTTCTGCTGCCTTGTGCGAGTTGCTCATTGTGTTGGAGAGGAGGCGTTCCACTGTGCTAGCCGTATAGAAGGGTGACGCAAAGCCCTGAAAGCCCAAATTCAGTGCACCATACAGGACTGAGCTGCGGGCACGCACGGGAGGACCATCAGCAGAATCATAAATACCAGGATCATATATACCGCCAAGACAGGCGAACCTCAGTCCATGAGCTGTAGACACAACTCCGGATTTATCTGTCCAGAATCAGGTCGAGTTACATTTGGACCATATACAGGACTTACTCAAGAGAAAGACATCTTTACACAGTTCACCGCCAGTTCGAGCGTATTGCTCTATGACAGATTCCGGCAGTGGATTATGACCTTGCATGATATAACATCTTAGGGGAGCTTGACGAAACGAAATTAGATTCACGACATGCAGAGATAGGCGAGCCGTACGTTCGAGGGAGCCATTCAGCAGCTCTGCGATCTGGTTCTGACAGAGGCCACTTCCTTGAAGTGGGCCGAAAAAGTCACCGAGGCAAAGGACACAATCAAACTTGCCATGCTTTGCATCAATGGCTCGAATTTTCGAGAAGAGATTGCGTATCGAACCGCACGCTGAACCGACAGTCAGTCTATGGAACTGTTATTCCTCTACGTCTCACATGCGGGAAAGCCTTACATTTTCACGGCCGCTGTCGAGGTGGACGCCATTGAACACGCGAGCTACTAGACGCTCGTCGGCCCGAAAGGGCAATTGCAACTGCTGACGTAAAGGACGTCTTTACCCCGATCCCTCAAAGATATGGACTTGCTGGAGGACGAGGTCGTGTCCATCCTATATATCGCGCGCGAGATTTCAGGTCATTGAGACTTTGCAAGTCTGGGACGTGACTCAAGTACAGCCTCTAGTGTACAAAATCCCTCCCTTGAAGGCGAACGAAGGCCACCGCGCCAACGACTGGGGGGATCTCGCAGACCCGTTGTGGAAAGGCAGGTTGCGTATCGTCGAGAAGGGGGGAAGTGCAGTTCTGCTCTTCGAGGATTCGCAGACTGGTAAGCTGGTCCTCGGCCAAGTAGGCTCACGATCGACGCATTCACACAGGCGAGCGTGAGTGGACGCAAAGCTCAAGAACGCGCGTGACTCAGTGACTGTCTGCAGTGTTTGCTCGCGCCGACTACGATCCGATGAAGCCGTCTGTCGACGCTGTGCTGGATTCGTCTCGTTACTTTGTCGTGAGGGTGGAGGATTCTGGAAGGAAGGCATACATTGGCATGGGGTTCGCAGAACGCACAGACAGCTTTGATTTCAGTGAGTGAAAGCTGTATCGCACCGTGGGTCGACTCAGAGCGTCGCGTCAGACGTCGCCTTGCAAGACTTCACCAAGTAAGTCGCGAACGAGACTCGGTTTACAGAACTGACTGACAGACAGACGCGCGAAAGCGGCACTGAATCCGCCCAGTCCCGCGACAGTCTCCACACCCTCTCCACACATGCCCTCAGGCCCGAAGAGGGATTATTCGCTCAAGGAAGGACAGACCTTTTCCATCTCGATTCCAGGGAAGAGTCCCGGCAGGTCTGGAGGCACCTCGCTGCCGGCATCTTTGGGTTCTGGCAGCGGAGGCATTCCCCTCCTCCCGCCACCTCCCGGAAAGCGGTGACTGTCGGATGTAAAATACGATTACATAATGTCGTGGTGTATTGCACATCGCCGAGTATCTCCTTGTCAGAGACCACCACCACCACTCTTCCGTCCAGATGTTGTCGAGGATACCCGCGACGAGTCTGACCACACGTTCCGTCACACGGGCTGTCATCGGAGCACACAGAGGCCTAGTTCAGCCCTCGGGTCCCGAGAGAGCTAGGATCGTCGACGTCCCTCCTTACAGGGATGGGCATTTCGCGCCCCGTCCAGGTTCGCCTTATTTTCTCCGTCTCTTTCCTGCCGTGTGAACCGTACGCAGACATGCTTGGCTTCAAGCTTGCAAATCCCGCTCGTGAGAGCAGCGCGACGCAGAAGACCCGGCCCATTTACCTCGATATGCAGGTAATGCAATCAGAACTCGTGCCCGTCGCCTCGTTTCTTACTTTATTTAGGCCACTACCCCTGTTGACCCAAGGGTCCTCGATGCAATGCTACCGTATCTTACCGACCAGTATGGTAATCCTCACAGCCGTACCCATGCGTATGGATGGGAGGCTGAGCGAGCGGTCGAGGATGCGCGAAAGGTGTGTATTATGGTCCGGTGCTTGTTTTGCTATCTTATCTTCGAGTTCAGCATGTCGCGGACCTCATTGGCGCCGAGCCCAAAGACATTGTTTTCACCTCCGGTGCCACGGAGAGCAACAACATGATCATAAAAGGAGTGGCCCGGTTCAATAAGGAAAAGAAGAAACATGTCATTACCTCGCAGACCGTAAGCCTCGGCGCTCCTACTTCGAGTGCGTCATCATGTATCATATTCTCCAGGAACACAAATGCGTATTGGACTCCTGCCGAAAACTTGGTGAAGAAGGTTTTGACATCACATACCTCCCAGTCCAGTCGAATGGTGTCATTGACCTGGAGACCCTCGAGGCGGCCATCCGACCGGATACGTCACTAGTCTCCATCATGACGGTCAATAACGAGACTGGCGTCATCCAGCCAATGAAAGAGATTGGCGCGATACTTAGGAAGCATCGTGGTGTATACCTTCACACAGATGCAGCGCAAGCCGTCGGGAAAATCCCCGTCGATGTCAACGAGGCAAACATTGACCTGCTGAGCATTTCGGGTCATAAAATATATGGTCCGAAAGGGGTTGGTGCTGCCTATGTCCGCCGGAGACCACGAGTCCGGCTTGAACCTATTTTAAGTGGAGGTGGACAAGAACGCGGGTTACGCAGTGGTACCTTACCCGCTGCACTTGCCGTCGGAATAGGTGAGGCGGCACGGATAGCAAAGCTGGAGATGACAGTGAGTACCTTTTTTTTTCGATCAAGGATGATAGTTGCACACTCGCCATCTGGCGGAATCAAGAGGCTATGGATCGCCGGCTTGGTAATGATTTTGGCGTGCAGGGGTACTGAACATGACATACCGAATACTCTATAACCTTTCCCTCGTACTCACTCGCAAATCCCAGAGAGACCATACCCGAATACAACAACTAGCAGACCGCCTGCTGCTTGGGATAAATTCCCAGGTTGAGCACGTCGTCCGCAACGGCGATGTTAACGGTTATCCCGGCTGCGTTAACCTGTCTTTTTCGTATGTAGAAGGCGAGAGCCTTCTGATGGCCCTTAAAGTGAGTGCCGCGATTATTGCCCACGGTTCCTTGAGATAACACTTCGAGCAGGATATCGCGTTGTCTTCTGGTAGTGCCTGTACTTCGGCATCGTTGGAACCATCCTACGTACTTCGTGCGCTTGGTAAGTATGCTCGAGGTGACATATATCTGTCTCTGTTAACGCTACAATACGTGCTCAGGAGCGGCTGAAGACATGGCACACTCGTCTTTACGTTTCGGAATCGGGCGTTTCACCACTGAAGCAGAAATCGACTTCGTGGTTAGCCACATCGTCCGTGTCGTTAATCGCCTTCGTGACATGAGGTCCGTGGTGCTTCTGTACAATTTGCTTTATCTTTGCTGATGACGCATCCAGCCCGTTGTGGGAGATGGTACAAGAGGGGATCGACCTCAACTCCATCAACTGGTCGCAGCATTAAAATCACTTAGGATGAAACTGTTGTGTAGCTTGCTCTGAATCGTACTTTACCTCTGTGCACTGAATTCTCTACATGTGCTTCGATAGAAATAAGTACTTGGTTAACTGGTTGGTAAGCGGCGTTCCGAGCGCGGTGCACGGACCTTAAAGGCAATGAATTCGAACTCAGACAAACTTCAAGTCTTTTTTAACTGTTACCACCATGTCTAGGCGCCTCTACCTTGGCAGTAAGTCTGTTCAGAGTGGCCGCAAATGTGTCGGAGTTGACAAGGTTCTGTTCGGTAGGACTCCCCCCTGATGCTCGCTCAGACGATGTTGCAAAATTCTTTGACGGCTACGGCCGCATCGTGGATTGCCGGGTCATGACCGGTGATTGTTGTATTCTATGTTACTCCTTCGTCACTGACGGCCAGTCGCTAGGCTTTGGTTTTGTCGAGTTTGAAAATTCAAGGGTGTGTTTTGAGCACCCGAGACTACAAACTTTCCTTCTAAAATGTACCTCAGGACGCCGAGGATGCAGTGCATCATTTCAATGGTAAAACGTTCATGGGCACGAAGTGAGTTGCACCTATAGTTGCTGCGCGTAACCGATTCATCACTATAGCCAGTATCGTAGTCGAGTTTGCCAAGGAAAGCCGACCTCGTCGGGATGTGTACGAAGGTGACCGAGGCTATAGGTATATTTTGAGTGGTCAGCGTCTCCGTGTTGATGCTCAAATACCTTTATCAGTGCTCGCTCTCGGAGACCTCCAGGGATTAGGTTAATTGTATCTGGCATCTCACGCGACACGAGCTGGCAAGTAAGTACGGAATGAACTTGTGATCATGACTTTGCCTTCCTTGACCCTAGAGCTGATTATGACTGATTGGTACTTTTCTTCTGTCTTGACATGATTCTTAGGATCTGAAGGACTTCGGTCGTGAGGCGGGCAGCGTCTCCTTTGCGGACATTGATCGCGATTCTCCCGGCCAAGGGTATGCCAAGCTGTCCCTGTCCCTCCCTGTCTCATCCTGTCGACTTCAGCGTCCTCGAATACCTGTCCCGTGATGATGCAGACCGTGCCGTGAAGGACCTGGACGGTAAAGATCTCCGCGGAAGGCCTGTCCGAGTTGCTTTTGACGATACGGTTTGTGCTCGCCATCGAGCCAACTAATTGGTTTCATTCGCTGACAATTATGTCTGCAGCGTGGTGGGCCTGATAATTATCGTAGGGATGACCGTCGGGAAGAGCGACCAATGCGTGACGACCGCTACCGGGAGGAACGCCCTTACAGAGAAGAGCGCCCTTACCGTCGTGAACGATCAAAGTCACCTCGCCGCGCTGATCACGATGATCGTCGCCCCAGGTCTCCGCCTCCCGGTAGGAGGGATTATGAGGAGAGAAAACCTGCAGGGTACGACGATTACCGGCGGGGAGGCTATGATGATGTCCCCAGTGTCCCTGATTTTTATTATGACGGCTACAGGGATGACCACGACAATAAGCGACGTGACGATCGTGGAGGCAGGCGCGAAGAAAGGGACGATCGGTACGACGATAGAGCTATGAGGCATGCCAATGGCGACGGTGGATGGGCGCGTTGAAGGACATATGGTCATCGTTCGTGGACTACGCTGAGCGGCCCCGTGCATTATGGTCTCGCGATATCGTTAGGAAATGGTCAACTCGAGCTTTGGCGTTGGCGTGTTATACGGCGAGCCGAACAGCTGTACTTACTGGTCGAAACCCGACGTTGGTCCGTGTTATCCCGCCATCATGCTAAGGCCGCCCCCCTGGACTTGTGGACCCTCTCGGATTGGAGGATCATCTACGAAATGCTAAGTGTCTACGCGCGGCTCAACTTTCATATCTTTCTGGGCCTCGAGGACTACTGGTTTCACGCGACACTTCGGCGCGGAAGAGGAATGCACCCGTGTTTACAAGGTGAACCGTTCCCACCTTTGCCACTCGACTCAAAATACTGCGCGTAGATCAAGGGACGTATGTGCTGATGCCGGCCTGTAAGCGTTTCATTGACGAACGCCTTTCCAGGACCTGGTTGCGGTTGTTATGCTCCTGTGTGTAGACACAGACACTGGTGCGTCCAAATAATGGTAATTATCATGATCCTGTATACACCATCAAATGTGTCCCGTTCTCAATTCCATACCATTCCAGGTCATGTCCGTCATCGTCCAGTAGAACATAGCCATCGCGTAACTTCAGCCACACCTGCATTGCCTCGCGTCTCGAGGGATTCGGAACCTTGAGTGACTTGATAAGCTTGAGTCGAAATGTGCTCAACTTCATCCACTTTAGAACCTTGATTGAGACAGGTGAATCATTTGTCTCTATCGGGTCACGCTGGTTGGTAAGGCTCTTGGTAGATCGCTGAACGAAGACACCTGTGAACGTTGAATGCGACTGTAACAGGACTGAGTGACAGAGATGTTCACTTATTAGATGATTGCTGAGTTTGTCCTCGTGCTCACTTCGAGCCAATGACTCAGCGGGGCGGCCGTGCTCTACCGAAGAATAAAGTACCGTAAGTGACTTAATCTCTGATCGGTGTCAGTAGGATTGAACCCACTTTCACAGAGAGCAGTCCATTGAGGGTGTTCCTGTGCTTTCTCATAATCACTCCCAGGAACATGCTCTGAAATAAATGAGAGATAGAACAGTTCGCAATCGGTCCTCTCCCGGATCGAGATCTAAACAATCGGGTGCCTGAGCGTGAATAAATACGTGATCCTGGATATCGTCATACCGGCGCCGAGTTAAAAGCGAGCAATGATGGTATCTTCGCTATGATAAATTGTCGGACATGTCCAGCAGAGCTGGCGTCTGGTGCACACCTAAGCGTCGTGAACATGACGTTGCAATTCTCCGTACCTTCAGTTAGCGGATTGCCGACCATTCGCAAGGATTCCAGACTGGGACACCAGCTGTGCAGGACATCTATACATTTCCATTCCGCGAGATCATTGCTTGACAGGGCAAGGTCTTTGATGCTCTGCAGCGGGGACGCCGCCGAAGTGAGAGACGGGATGGTGCGAATGCTGTTTCCGGAGAGAACTAACCGCTGTAGGCTGTGACAGCCTGCATGTCAGTGCCAGTCATGAATACGCGGTGGGGCCATACTTGGCGAAATCACGTAATGATTTAGTTGTTTGTATCCAATCGTTCAAGATATTGCCTTCAAAGTTGAGGGAGTGGAGTTCTAAGACAGCAGACGAAGGTGGAGCACACAATGATTCGAGATGGTTGTGACCTAACTCCACCGATCGTAAGCTCGTCATAAATCTCGCAACGGTCCTGAATTCCGCCCAAGAGATAAGTGTGTTGTTCAATTGGAGCTCGCGAAGACGCGAAAACGCCACGGAGGGAACTTCGTGATTGAGAGGCAGAAAACGGTTCCGACTGTTGACCGACAAGTGAAGCCTGAGGACTGGCTCGCGTTGCCGAGGAAGCACTTACTTCAGCCTTAGCCTTTCTAGGTGAGGCAGCTCAGCAGTTATGTCTGCTATAGAGTGCCAGGTGGCTAGTAAACTAGCGGAGAGGTCGAGGCCACGGATATCTTTTCTGTGCTCAGAAATGTGACAAGGTCAAGTAAACACTGATCTCACTCGGACAAGTTTGAACAATGTCACCCTCGGTATCGCCAATTGCAACCAGGTCGGAGTCAAGACTCACCTCTTGAAGGCGATACAGATTACTGAGGTTCCGTCTAACTTTATCCAGGCCAACAGCTTCAACCTGTATAGCGCCATTGGAAGATCCGAGGACGACCGTCTCAGTCACCGAGCCGCGTTCAGTTTCGACGTACTTCATTCTTAATGCTGTCAAGAAGGAGCGCCCGAAAGACAAAGAGGCTGATGGTCGGACGAATGATCCGGCACTGGGTATGCTTCAAAAAGTATTGATCGCATTGGTAAGGTAATTAGAGAAGAGGGCGTACCGGCAATTGAAGTAGCGTTTGCCGTCTTTGACGCCGTCGTGCCGTCCACGGGTGGGATCATCCCATTCCACGCCGTACCATAAACCGTCTGTACCTGTAACCTGACCGACGTATTTGATCGTGCCAAAGTGGCCAGAAGAGGAACGGAACCTCGTCCCTGTCGTTATCTGGGGGGACTGCGCCATGATGAATGTATTGCTGAGCGACTCCTTGTTTAAGTATGTTGTACATAACGTTCGACGGTTGTTTTCATACACATTTTTGCGTTTAACGACACGGTCTGTTCGGTCTCACCCACACAGTATACCACAGTATGCTAGCAGCCACTACGATTGCAAGGATGTCCCGTAACACACCATCGGCAGCACTCGCTAGAACTCGTGCAATTGCTACCCACATGTCTACGGGCGCTACTGCCTTGCTCGACCAGGTGCTATTCTTCCCACCCACGGTCGTCTTCGGTTCATCTCACTCTTCCCAGCCAGTCCTCTTCCAGTCAAATGGATGTGCTCGGACCTACGTGCTCAATAGAGCGAAGAAGCTTAATGCGTTGAATAGTGAAATGATTAATTCCCTGAAACCCCAACTTGATGTTAGCTGATACGAAGTCCTCTCCCGCCATTCGTCTCTAATAAGCTAGCCGGCATAGATATGGTCCAAGTCCGACCTCTGCCGCATGGTCATCGGAACTGGAGATGGTCGGGCATTTTGCGCTGGAGGAGACGTGGCTAGTAAGCCCTCCTATACAACGAGCATGTTCACGCAGGTTCACAAAGAGCAGCCGTTCTGAAGGACTCGCTCAACGAGGCCACTCTTCCTGCAGCCATACAATTTTTCAAGGACGAGTGAGTAAACATTGGAAACCCTCTGCCATTACCTCATCCCATTACGCAGATTTGAGTTGGACTTTATGTTGTCTCAGCTACCAAAACCTTACGTGGCTGTCCTTGATGGCATTACCAGTATGTTCGAATCTTGACGTCCTTTATTTCCTCCTACTCTGATATCTTGTTATTAGTGGGCGGAGGTGTTGGTCTTAGCTTTGGCGCACCATTCAGGATTGCGACAGAGAAGACTGTTTTTGCTATGCCTGAAACCAAGATCGGGTACTGTCCAGATGTGGGCGCAAGCTACTTCCTGTCAAGAATGGACGGGGAACTCGGTACCTATCTTGCCCTGACGTCGGATACAGTGGTTGGTAGGGAGGTCTTGTATGTGAAAAACATGCAAAATGCTGCACACAAGCTGTCACTTACCTCGTTGGCAGTGAACTTGGCCTCGCAACGCATTACATTCCCTCCAGGACCATTGACAGCCTCACTTCTCGTCTGGCTGAATACGAGGACCCATCTCTCGCTCAGATCGATCGTACTATTGAGGAGCTACATAGCGAACGTCAACCGGACGAACCATCTGGGAAACTAACTGGTGCTGTTCGTTATGCTCTGGACACTGCTTTCCGTCACGATTCTGTGGAAAAGATACTTGAGAGTTTGGCGGCGGTTTCAAGCTCCCCAAATACCCGTCTTAGTGGGTGGGCGAAGCAAACCTTAGAAACCCTTCACATGCGCAGCCCTACGAGCCTCAAAGTAGCACTTGAAGCCATCCGCCGCGGAGGGAATATGTCACTACGGGATGCCTTGCAGATGGAGATGGGAATTGCGACAGCTTTCTGTGTGAGTCGTATACCACGAGGAGCTGTGTTTGATGGCGAAGTCTTATAATCTTGCAGAGCGGTGCTAGCCCAGATTTCTGCACAGGCATAAGCGCAGTCTTGGTGGACAAGATTCAAGGACGGCCGTCGTGGTCCCCTGAAAAGATCGAAGGTGTTTCTCCCGAGATTCTGGATCGGTTTTTCTCGGACGATTCTGCCTACCGCTCTCAAATGCCACAACTATCGTTCTCTGACACTGTTCTGGATCAGTCGGTGAACACCATGACCTTCGCACTTCCGTCTGAGTCCAAGATAGTAGAACATATCAAGTCATCATGCAAGGATGGTCCTGTCCCATTTTCCTCCCTACTATCGGATATGGAGAGTCTCATCAAGGAGAAACTCGGAACCAGGGAGAAAGTTATTGAGGTGGTGCAACGGAGATGTCAAGTTGTTGAAAATCTAGGCACAACGATCGTGGCTTGGAAAGAGCAGTGATGCGGCAATGGGCCATGGATTTGTCGTATCTAGCCACGCGACCTATCGTATTTCGGCGGAAACAAGGCTTCCTCGGTACTTGGCCCGGAGATAGTTAACCTGCGGTAGATGTTCACCGACTGGCATGAGTCATATTAATGTTACGTTCAAGTCGATTCATTTTGATTGATGGCGCATGTGGCGTTGCCAGTGGACGGTACCGCTTAGCCTCCCATACCGCCACTCTAGTTGGCGAGGTTGGGCTGTTAGCATTGCGACCTTGTTGCAACCTTGCCTAACTCGTCACATCGCGTGCTGAAACTGGCACGAGCGTTTATTCCTGACCGGTAGGGTCCTCTTCGATGGTGGACGCACCTGGATTGATTATAGACTTCATTCAAAAAGGCTTTACTGCGGCCGCAAGCTGCACTACGAGTGTAAATCCACGGCCGAGGTCGCTGACGCAAGTCCTCCCACAACGAAATCGCACAGCCTGGGCGGAGACTGAGCCCGCAGCGGGCACGGGCGGTGAGAACCAAATTCTATGTGAAATTTTGAGATTTGGCCAGGATTGCAACAATTCAGTGAGTGGCACAGCAACTGGATCACGGTGGGCCGTCCTCCGACCATCATGGTAAACGAAGATTCCATTCACTCCAGTAGCTGCACAACATGGCGACAAGTACGCGGCGTAGATCTCCATTTCTCATGGCGGCAACACGTGGTTCGTGGTAATAGCACTGACTCTGTCTGTGCATGCAGGACTGGTCTCTCCTTTGCCCTTGATCAGCGGTGGAAACCACCATCATGGCGTCACCGCGACTTGATATGAACCGCTAGGCGCTTGGCTTGTCCATAGCCACATCCATGGCACCAAAATAGTACCAGCCACGTTCCAAATCCACTCAACGTGGGAAATAGCCCGACCACAGGATTCTTTTAAGATTTCGGGGATGAGTCGTTCCTAGCCAAGCTGCTGACGAATTGCTTCGGAACTACTTGGTTGACTCGACTTTCCGGGACAAAGCACAGACGCAAGCACGGCCAATCTGATTGGTGATCGAAATATTGTGGGAAGCGTCGGGAGGCCAGAACCGGATCTGTGATTCACGCAACAGGTGTGTGTGATGCCGTACGGCTAGTACGGTGCCAGCCGCTGCAGCTCTGTGACTAGGTTACCTCACCCGTTGGGGAACTTGCAGTGGTACGTGCTGTATAAAAAGGGACTGACTCATGAACTGGAATTCGTCTCAATTCACTTCGTTTCCTTCCGTTCACGACTTACCATGTATCTGATCGATCTTCTACCCTCACCCCTCCACGTATTCAACGACGCGTCATGGCTGCTGCAGTCCCTGCATGCAAGTAGACGGGTGTCGCGCGAAGTACACCCCGTTCCGGCTGATTTTGACGTCAATCTGCAAACCAATACAGGATTCCTACCATCACAGCCACTTCATAAACTGCAAACGCCTTTCGATGTTTGGGAGGACGCTCTCGCAGAAGCACAGGACGTGCTGAAGCTCGGAGAGGACCTAGTTGAGGGTTGCTCCAAGGAGCGGGCTGAAGGCGAACTCTGGCGACAGCGAATACGTTCTGTGAGTTATTAGAACCTTTAATAAGATGTGCACTCATTCAGATAACAGCTGCCGACACTCACGACGGAATCACTTCATGAAAATCCATTGCACCTTCGTCGTGCCCACAAAGTTCTAGCATTTCTTGTCCATTTCTATGTCCACTCGATACCTCCCGACACCGTCGAGGGATCAATTCTGGTTCCTCGCTGTCTGGTAGCCCCGCTCGTGACGGTTTCACGCATCCTGAGAATTGCCCCCGTTCTCACGTTCGCAGACACCGTGCTGTGGAACTGGGAGCTTATTGACCCAGAACAACCAGCCACCCTTGAAAACATGCGATTTGGTCAGGAGATGTTCTCAGGAACGGAAGCTGAGCGGAATTTTTACTTTGGATCGGCCAGAGCGGAGTTGATTGGAGTGCAAATGCTCCACATCTTCAATGACTACCACAATCTTCCGAATGTCACGGACCTGTCATCCATCAGCAAAATCAATCGCCTTCTCGGAAAACTGACCAAAGTTATCCAAGAGATTGACGACAGCATCCAATCCATGCGCCAAATCGTTGACCCCCGTATGTTCTACTGGGAGGTCCGTCCCTGGTTCAACGGAAGCGGAAGCGGTTCCTCCGCGTGGGTATACGAGGGAGTTGATGAAACGTCGAAGCTTGATCTCAGCGGTCCATCCGCCGGACAGAGCAGTGTCATGCATGCTCTCGACCTCTTCCTCGACATCGACCACAAGCTCCGACAACGTCGATACCCCGCACCCTCCGACGCCAACAAACGGGCAGACCACAGCTTTATGGAGCGCATGCGGCGCTACATGCCCGGGAAGCACAGGGACTACCTGACGTACATCGCTGAGTACTCGCGTCCAGTCAGGGAGGTCGCCCAAGACACGCCAGCAGTCAAAGAAGCGTACAACATTGCGGTGATGACATTGAAGAGGCTCAGGGACTCTCACATGCGCCTAGCATGCTTTTACATCGTGAACATGTCGCGATCGACGACCCCGCCTGTGGGGTGTCCGGTGTTTGCGATGATGCAAAGGATGGAGAGAGAAGCAGCGAGGTCTGGGCCGGCGTTAGGAACGGGAGGCAACGAGGTCTCACTTTTGCTCAAGGCCGGGAGGGACGCAACGGCACGCGCAGTCCTGAAGAACTGATCTTCAAGCTCGTAAACCGGACTATCAAACTCCGTTGCTCACCGCTTCACCGCTATTCTATTCGCTATCTTTCAGACGTTATTTATTTATTCCACTAAAATCTTGTGTAGCCCCTAGCGCATTAACTTACCTTGTATGTTACATGAACCGCCGAGCGGAACTAGTCAGCATCATTTTGTAGCAACAACGACGATCATGGTTTCATACTGATAATTTACTTGGATGGTTGTTCGGACTGGGGCTCGGATGCTGAGTGACAAGCAAAAAGCTGATGAAGCTGCTGTCACGTGTCACAATGTCACAGTGTCGGTAGCAGCTTCACACGGCCACCTTCATTCACATCATATGGTAAAAGCGACCTTTAGAGCTATAGTTATAAGTACTAAAGATACACCAACAAGGAACGCATATTTAGTCTATTGCTACGGTGGGTCCAGCGGGTAATGGTATACTTTCCTAAATATCTCCCATACGGCACCCAGTCCCTCCAAGACCTTATCGACAGATTTTCGAGCAGCGGGAGGGATATCTATCCAAATCTTGGACCACTCAAATGGCAGCGCATGGATCGGGAGAAGAGAGTTCTCAGTGAGATGTGACTCGGAGGAAAATGTCGGTGTGGGAATCGGTGGAAGCGTGATCGTGTCAATCTGAGATAGATCACCGGTGCCTAGACTCGAGGTGGAAGGCGTCGAGTCAGTGGATACCGCCGTGATGCTGGACAAGCCTGATATGAGCGGAGCGGTTGTAGTCCGACTATTCTCATCATCGGCCTCTATAGTCGCGCTCGGTGATGGTACAAAAACAGTAGTCGTGATGAATATTGTTTCCGTCAGAGGAGGATCAAGATCGCGAACAGTCAAGCGATCCAGAGACTGTCGCATATGCTTGAATTCGGTGCCGAGATTGCCCAGAAGTATGGGGACACAGACCGCGAGAAAGATCTGTAAGATCAAGAGGAATACTTTCCATAGGGCGGGCCATCCCATGCCAATGGAAAAACGATGCTGGTCGACAGCCAGAGACAGAGTGGGGGTAAAAAATCGATCCAAGGAGTAATGCAAGAGTCTGTAACCATCTGAGATTTTTCGTCGGTGGACTAAATTTGATTGCAAGGTCGCCATCACTGCATCAACAATCAATACAACGTCGTGGTGGTAAAGACTGGGGACGTACCCAAGGGGGTATCCACTGTCACTTCCAGCCGACCGACCGGGAGTGCAAAGGTTGGAATCAATATGTCCAATTTCGTCATACCTTTGGCGACACTCTTCTGGCCCTTGGCACTGTGAATGAGGTAGTCCACTCTGACCAAGCCCCCTTGGTCACCAATATGAATCTTGGTCCATGAGATCCAACGGTTCCGAGGTTGCTCGTCGGAAGAAGGGACGAGGTCGATCAAGGACTTCTTGTCTTGCTCTGCAAACAAGCTACTCTGGAACTGCACAGGGACGCCCTCGACGCTCACGCTGATGATCTTGACGCGATGTTGACGCTCCGCTCCGTCCGGTAGTGAGGCCGTCACTTGGGCGAGACCGAACTCAAGCCATTCCGAGTCCATGTCGGATGGGGCGCGCATGTGTACACGAACAGCGTGAGCGTCTGGGAAACTGGTTCCCTCGTGATGCAACGGGGTCGCAATAACGTCAACGAAAGAGATCATCATCAACGGTCCGTCACGTTTGCGTTTTATCGTACCACTGGGAACGGGGCCCAGTGGTAAAGGGCTGAGCGCAGCCCTGTTTCCGCCAAGTGGACTGTGCCGAGGCGAGGGGCGCGAGTTATCTGTGACCTTTTCCCCACTCCGCTGCAAGGCAACTGTGCGAGAGATGGGTCGTAGTGCTATTCGCGCACCGTCGTTGCCACACCGGTTAATCGCATTGCGCTGTAGCACAGTTTTTCGCGTCTGAGCATCGCGAAGATCCCCGGAGATGTAGAAGACCTCGACAGTGTTGCCGTCGCACTCATTTCTGATGATGGTTGAGACTGTCTCCGAATCGGCTGCGAGGACGCAGAAGCGTGGCAGGACGACGGGGTTGATGTCCGAATCGCCTTCTGACCTGTGCCCGTTGGACGTGTGAGGACGGTAGCGCGGCAAAATGAGGACGGTGCCTGTGATGTTGAAGGTGAAGACGTTTTTCGAGGGTGGTGCCATGTCATTGATGTTGACGTGGATTGTGATCGGGACAGCTGGTGATCGACACGAGGCGACCGCATCCGAAGAGGCACGGCTGCGCCCCTCGGATGCGGGAGGGAGAGAGCTGACGGACGAAAATGTAACGGAGGGCGTCAGAGAGGTTGGAGAACCTTCGAACGAGTAGTCTGGAAGATGATCGTTGGGCAGCGGGGCACGCAGTAAGGAGGAAGTCGAAGAAGAAGAATTCTGGCGAGTAGTTATTGGAGAGGGACTCAGCATGCTACTAGTGGACAAGCCAGCAGGGAACTCGAGGGAGGGTTGTCTGGATACGGGAGAAGAAGGCGGACCAACATCGAAACCGGTATAGCCTGTTCCACCAGCGATAGTCCACCTCGCATCCTCTCCGGGTGGCCAGACGACATCGGCACCTCTGACCTCAAGGCCGATGTCCATACCCAGCATCGTGGCCACGCCGGGGAACCAGATGCCCTTGCATGTTCCCTTGTACTCCAAGCGCATCAGGATGCCCTCACGACCACCGGGCGGATCTTGAGCCTTGCCCAGGACCGTGGTGGTCATTTCCCCTTTTGCCTCGTTCACACCGACGCGTCGCCTACCATCGCCGTTGGCAATGTTTCTGGAAGGCTGTGCCCAACGTACGCGGAGTCGTTCGGTTGATGGGAACGTGCCTTGGACAAGGATTGCCCCTGAGGATCGGTTGGTGTATGCTGACGAGTCGGAGGATTCGTCATCAGCCATGTCAGCAGATGATCCGGAACGAGAAGGAGGGCGTGTGACGGGAGGTTCAGAAGCCAATTCCCAAGCACCAGGGTCATCGTCCGCAGAGGAAAGGGAAGCCATGGAAGCAGTGGTCGTGGTCGTGGTCGGTGGGTATATGCGTAATTTGATGGTATTAGACAGACAGCGCGGAACAGGGACGGCGATCTATCAGGGCGTGAATGACGAGAGAGAATGAGACGAGGGCTACGCACGAGAAAAGGTGCTTGTGGAGGACGGGAAGCGTAAGGAGTCCAAAGCTCTATGGCAGCCATGAAATGCATGCTGTTGCGCTCGCTGACCGAGTGCCGTCTGGCGGAGAAGGCGGAAACGCGCATCGCACTATCGCCACCATTGAAGCGGGGAGGAAACTCCTTTGGGAGGATATACGAGATGTTGTATCCGCTGACGATGATGTGGCCGGTGTACTTTTCATCCAGCGGAGGCGCAGTGTGGGTGGGGGGTGAAGAGGGGGTGCGGCTGGAGTGCATCGTGGAGGAGGCTTGGGGCGGTACACCGAATACAGCAAGATATGACTTCTGGGAGACAGCGGGAAGGTGAAGAGCTCTGGCTGCATTTGCGAGGAGGGGGAAGGAAGCGGGCGAAAAGTTGTAGGGTGCAGAGTGAACGTCGAGGGGGTGAACCTGGGCGGCGAGCAACCTGAGGTTCTCCTCTGGGGCGCGGGCTCAGCCAAGGTGGGATAGAGCGACGGGAGATCGTACCGGGGAAGAGCGGGAGGGTCGAGCCTGGGGAGACGCTGTCCATGGGGACGGAGAGCTGGAAGCGGGTGAGACGACGCGGTGTGGGGGGGACGGTGGTACCTTGAGGTGCATTCTGAGGGTCGCACCGTCGTCGGCGTGTCTGGCTTTTCCATCGAGGACGAGACGGGCGACCACGTTGACCTTCTGCTGCGGAGTGGTGGTGGACGCGGCGGAGAGGGGCGGACTCGGGACGCGCGGATGATGACGCGACGGGGTGTACATGGCGCAAGAACAAGACAACGCCGGCACGTGACGGAGAAACGACTGTGTGGGTACTCGCCATCTGGCCGTTATATCGCGTCCTCTCGCTTCGCTATGCTGCGTCCCGCTTTCCCCCGTCTCGCCATGTCCTGGATGCCTGCAGCCCAGCGCGGTGCGACGCCCCCGTACTCCCTCTTCGACAAGCCCATCGAAAAGTCTCGCTTGGACGAGAGGCAGTACAGAATCATTCGTCTCCACAATGGCCTCACCGCCATGCTCGTGCACGACCCCCACACCGAGAACGCCGCAGCTAGTCTCGACGTCGGCGTCGGCCACCTCGCCGATCCCGTCAGTCGTCCCTCGTCCCTCCTTCATTTCCTCTCATCACGCCTTCTCTAGGACGACATGCCAGGCTTGGCCCACTTCTGCGAGCACTTGTTGTTCATGGTATGTCTCCCCGGCGTTGCCGTCCTCTTCCCATTCTCATTTCGTTTCAGGGCACGCGACAATTTCCCAAGGAGAACGAGTATTCAGAGGTACGTCGCCTCGTTATCCATGGTCCCCGAGCTCTCAACCCTCTGCTTTTCAGTATCTGTCCAAGAACAACGGCTCCTCAAACGCGTACACCTCCTCTTCCAACACCAACTACCATTTCCGCGTGTCTCCTACCGCCCTCTCAGGTGCAATCGAGAGATTTGCAGGCTTCTTCCACAGTCCTCTCTTCGCACCGTCCTGTACAACTCGAGAGCTCAACGCTGTCGACTCGGAACACAAGAAGAACCACCAGGCAGACCCTTGGCGAATCTTCCAGCTCAACAAGACTCTAACGAAGCATGGTCACCCCTGGAGCAAGTTTGGCACTGGTAACCGCGACACCCTCAGTGCAGCCGGCAGGGCGATCAAGGCCAGGGCTAAATCGCTCGGTGACGTCAGTGACACCGACACTCCGGCCTTGTCTCCGATATCGTCGAGGGTACCGTCCCCAGCTCCATCGGCAGGGTCAACATCGAGTGAAACTGAGCCGGACGGTGGCACCGTCGGCCGTGAAACTCGCCGCAGGTTGGTCGAGTGGTGGACTAACGAATATTGCGCCAGTCGGATGAATGTCTGTGTGATCGGTAGAGGTACGTCGATATCATTGTCTGTCTCCTTTACGTAGACAGCTTCTGTCGACAGAATCCCTTGATGAACTCTCCGACATGATTTCTCTGCACTTTTCGCCCATTCTAAGGCATCGCCAAGACTCCCTCCCTATCATCGACGACCATCCGTTCGGCGAAAACGAAATGGGTGTCAGTCCGCATGATATCACGTTCGAGTTTCAAGAACTCATTCTTTCTTAGACTCTTGTGCGCGTCCAGACAATCATGTCTTTTCATGCAGTCGAGTTGTCGTTCCCTCTCGCCTGGCAGTCGCCGCTCTGGAAGTATAAACCTGGCCATTTCCTGTCCCACTTTCTTGGACATGAAGGCCCTGGCTCTCTGCATTCTTATCTCAAAGGTCAAGGATGGATCACGTCCTTGAACGCAGCTCCTCAGGCCCTCGGGCGCGGTTTTGCGATGATCAAGATCACCATGATGCTGACAGGAGAAGGCTTTGGTGTGCACTCACATTTGCCGCTACATCAGGCAACCAGCGCTCATGCCGTTCCGTAGATAACTATCGCTCTGTCATTCTTGCCTCGTTCAAATACCTTTCGCTCCTTCGATCATCGGAGATGACTCCTTTGCACCAGTCTGAGGTGGCAACGTTATCAAGAGCACAGTTCGAATTCGCAGAGAAGCGTGAAGCGGGAGCATATGCTGTTTCCATCGCCGAAAAAATGTCCTGGCCAGTCCCTACCGAGAAAACGCTCTCTGCTCCCGTGCTGATCGCTCAGTGGGAAGATGAGGCTGGTTTGCAAGAGGTACGGAACGCACTCCAGGATGTCCAGATAGACAGGGGTCGCGCGGTCTTGATGGCCAAGAAGGAAGAACACGAGCGTGTTTCCGGAGAACTCCATTGGGAGAGTGAGAAATGGTATGGCACGGGCTACACTGTCGAGCGATGGGACAGCGACTTCTTGGCTAAGGTATGTTGTCCAGCATTTAGCGGTGACTGCTTGCTCAATCATGTCGTATGACCAGGCACAAGGGCCCAATGATATTCAGGAACTCCGCCTCCCGAACCGGAATGAATTCATACCAACCAACTTGGATGTCGAGAAACGCGAGGTCACCGAAGTGCGATCGCTCTATATTCGACGTTTTGTTACTGACTTTACCTTGGACCAAAGCCACAAAGACGTCCTCACCTCATCTATGAAACCCCTATATCGCAAGTTTGGCACAAGAAAGACGATCAGTTCTGGCTCCCAAAGGCAAGCGTAGTCGTCGAAATCCGCAGGTGACATCAACATACCTCTATCGATGGCCAGTGATTATTGATCCTCTTGTCTCAGTCCTGTTGCAAGCGATACCCCGCGCGCCGGCGTGCTGACACGGTGAGAAGGGTCTGTCTCTCTTGACGTGTCTCTAAAATTACGTACAGCCTTTTCTCAGACCTCGTCAACGATACCCTCACCGAATATACGTATGATGCAGACTTGGCTGGCCTCGGGTATAACTTGGGGGCACACAGTCTCGGAGTCGCAATATCTCTTAGTGGTTATAACGACAAGTTACCCGACCTTGCTCGACGTGTTGTAGAGGCAGTCAAGAATCTGCAAGTGCGTCGAGAGCGTCTAGAAGTCATGAAAGAGAAAGTAATCGAGGTCTTCCTTCGTCGTCATGTCTGTGAGATTGACATGTCGCACTAGCTCAAGCGTCATTGGGAAAACTTTTTCATGTCACAAAGCTATCAACTTTCGGATTATTACGCCCGACACATCCTGACGCACGGCGCATGGAGTGTGAAAGAACAGTTGGAAGAAGTTTCCGGTGTGTTTCCTTTATCTTAATCGCAAAGCCTGGTCGGCCGATTCTTGAGCCACTAGGTATCACTGAGGAGGAAGTCCAGTCCCACAGCGTTCAACTTCTCGCCAACGTCAACATTCGCATACTTGTGTTGGGCAACTTGTACAAGGATGTATGCGCTCGTTGCATGGCAGTACCTCACGTCCGTTAACGAGCTCCGTTTAGCAAGCCATCGCACTATCGAGAGATGTTGAAAACATCATTCGTCCGAAGCCGCTCTCGTCCGTACCCGTAGATCTTTGTTTGACCCTCCCGGAAGGTGTGATTTTATTTCACCAGTTTCATGCCTGTGGCTGAAGTCAATGTAGGATGCAACTACGCATGGACTTCCCCGGTGCCGAACCCAAATGAAGCAAACTCTGCGCTGTCGTATTACCTTCACCTCGGTCACTTGACAGATCCGCGGCAACGGGTAGTCGGGTTGCTTCTCGCACGAATGATGTCGGAACCTGCATTCGATGTGCTCCGAACGAAAGAGCAGTTGGGATACGTCGTTTCATGTGCACAATGGAACCTCCCCGGAGACTCTCAGTTTGGTCTTCGAATCGTTGTGCAGAGCGAACGCAGATCCGGATACCTCGAACAGCGCGTAGAAGCATTTCTAGACAGCATGGCCCAAAAGATTCAAGAAATGGGTCCTGAGGAATTCCAGGACTTCAAGCGTGGTCTGCAACAGAGATGGAAAGAACCCCCGAAGAACCTGGCAGAGGAGCTGTCACGATACTGGTCCCAAATTGATTCAGGATTCTTTGACTTCCTACGAGGTGAGCCCTCGATATACGCACGTTTTCTGCGATCACGTAAACATTCACCTCGATGTGTATAGGTTGGGAGGATGCCTCCTTGCTCGAAAGAGTGGAAAAACAAGAAGTTCTGGATTTGTTCCGGGAACGCGTTCATCCTCAGGCGAGAAAACGCGCCAAACTTTCAATTCATATGCAATCACAGAAACCACAAGTCCCTCGAGTCAGTGCTGAAGCCATGAAGGCCTTCCATGCCCGCCTCCATGACGCCAACATCATCGTTGACCCCGCAGTCATGAGCAATGAGGTTCAGGAAACAAATCCAACGACGACAGACTTCGTTAACGCATGGCGAGAGGTCTTGACAGAAGACAGAGTACCTAATGCAGATGCTCAGGACTTGATCGAGCATATTCCTGCTCTGGTGCAGCAATATCCCGCGCCCGGAGAAGATGGCGATGGATTGCCAGTTGGCGTGACGTGCATTGAAGAGTTGAAGGCTTTCAAAGCGTCATTGAAGAGGTCGGACCCATCCAAACCTCTCGTTCAGTGGCATGATCTCCCAACGTCCAACCTGTAGCTGAGGAAGACGGGTTGAGGTTACTTCATAGACGACGATATTTAGGTGTACGATTCAGATCGTATCTAGTTTGGTTTGCATAAACCGGCAGTTGATACGGAACCGATGGCCACTTAGAAATTAGACCAGCCTTCGAAACATTCGATGTTGCCATCCGACCGTAATAGCTATACGATAGCTCAGTCTCATTGCAGGAAGGGATAAATGACATAACAATTCTATTCCCCACCGCGAAAGTCGGGAGAAGTACATCCAGACCTCTAAACGGAATACACGAGCGATAGGAAATGTTGGTTCCAGAAGAACTCGACTACAGGAGAATTATACTTGGGAATGAATGCAATGAGCGAGTAACAGAACATGCAATGGCTACATTACGGGCTGGATCCTGAGTGCGATCGTATTACTTCTTTCTGGGGTTAGCCTTGGCAACGGCCGGCTGGGATTGCGTGGGTGGTACGTAGTTTTTGGGGCGACGGAAAAGAAGGACGTGTGGTTCCGGGGCTGTAATTTCGGATGAGCATTCCGAGGGTGAAATAAGAGCGATGCAAACCATGAACTTCGTAGTGTTGCCATCCTAGGCTCTGAGTGATACCGATACCTCGCCACTCCGCCTCCGTGAGTAGACGAAGTGTACCTTCCTTTTCGTCGAAGAGCTCCTTTGGTATCAACTTTAGAAGGGGCTTTGGCAAAATGACGTGGCGGTATTCGTAATGATCGTCCGAGTATCTATCGGAGTAGTGTATTCTGCAGAACGTGGTGAATCCACTGGCGCGGAGCAGGGGAAGGGTAACTCACTTTTCGATGTACTCCTCAAGCTTGCTGTTGACCACGCGGTCTGCCATCTCGAATAGCGGGTATGTGCGGGTAGCAAGCTCTGAAGAGACGCTGACGGGGCGCTGTGGACGTCCACTGGGACGACGCGATTAAGAGAGCACGTGACTGCGCGTCTGTGACAGCTGTCACACGGCTTCGCTCAGGAGCCAGTTGCGACGCGTCTTGTTCTTTCTAACCATCATGGATTACAATGCTCGGACATTTGGACGCTGGACGCCAAGGCAGAACAGCGGTTTTAGACCCCAAGCACGTCAAATTGAATACGCCGTAGAGCCGGTTTCTCCCCCAGACTCGCCGGATGCGTTGCACATCTATCACGGCCTGGGCCTTCCAGATCATCGGGGCGACCAGGGTGCGTGTATGCGCCTTGTTCGTATCGTATCTTCACAATCGGAATTACTTTTGACGCCTGCAGAGTTCCAGGGAGCGGGTTATTCCCGCTCTCCGTCGCCTTCCGCGGATTTCTCATACGACTACAGACATGACCGCCAGAGGGCGCAGCCTTTTGGCTCTCTCATCCGGTCGGTTGGAAATACATCATCGTGTAATGAATACAGTGAGCACTTGCGCTGTCTCTGTGGACGTTCGCTTTTCATTCTGCAGGACCATCAAATAATGATATGAGTTTGGATCATCTGGAGATGTCTGGATCGCATCATCAGGTTTACGATCAGCACCATACTCGTTTACATCGTCCGGTTAGCCACGAACGCATTACAGAGTACTGCGTTTCCCCTGGTGCCGATAATACTACACGAAACGGGATTGGATGGAAACTGCGCCCCGTTTCCGAATTGCGTGCGTTGACAAAGATGTGTCGTTCGTTCCGCGCTGAGCGTCGGTCTCAGCTGACAGATTCCGCGGGGTGTTCAAATTTGGGGTGTTCAATGCGATACAGTCCGCCTGTTTCGACCAGGTCTGAATCTGTTTACATGCATGAGATCCGGTTTGACCTTCCAGTAGGTTCTACATTCCGAGGAAAACATGGTAATTACACTTCTAATCGTTTTACTGGTCGCTCACAAGTTCTTAGGTTATTAGTGGTCGGTTTCACGTTTTGAGCATCGACCAAGCCCCTCAACCACTTTAGCGCCCACTGGAAGTGGGAAAACTGCTCTTTTTGAGCTGAGCATGATTCGAATGTTGACACAAACCGCGGATGACGCACAGTCTGCTAAGTGCGTTTACGTTGCACCGACAAAGGTCAGGCCTCGAGCTTTTTATTGGATATGAGCTCAGCGGAGATCCCAGGCATTATGCGCTGAGAAGCACAAGGAATGGACGGTAAAATTCGGAGGACTTGGTGTCAAGTGTAGGCATTGCGAGTCCGGAGCTTCGTCATTGATCAATTGCTCTCTACCGGTCAGGTTGCGAACTGACTGGCGATACACTTCTGCTTGGAAGAGGTGTTTGGGGTGATGCCAAGAGTTCGCACATAATGTAAGCATCGGATGAGTCCTGCTGACATTTGATTCGTACATTGCCTCCACAGCGTTACAACGGTGAGGATGTGGCGTGTGCTTCTGAGCGTCTCTTCACATCACTTTAGGCTGAAAAGTGGGACAGTTTGACGAGAAATTGGTGCGTTCTCTCATGCTTGGAGCAAATTTGCGATGACAATTAGGGTAGGGCGGATCATTCTGGAATACTATCCAAGATAAAATTATTCCTGGTGGATGAGGTGTGTGTTAATTACATTGCTTGGGACCGCACAAGGGACGGCCAATCCAGGTCCACGTTCTGAACGAGTCACGAGGAAGTACCCTGGAAGTTATAGTCTCCAGGATGAAAGCACGCGGATCTGGCACTCGCTTTCTTCTCATTTCCGCTACTGTTCCGAATGTAGAGGACGTCGCGTCTTGGATTGGGAGCCGCGACTGTGATGACCAGCCTGCTAGGATATTTCAGGTTAATTTACTTCCACTATACTTCAATCTTCTAACAGGCGTACGCAGTTCGGTGAAGAATTTCGGCCCTGCAAGCTCACGAAGTTCGTTTATGGCATCGCGAAACCTAATGGCCAAAATGACTTTGCGTATGCCCGTACACTGGACTTGCGCCTGTTCTCTGTAATACAGCAGCATTCAACCAATAAGCCGATACTTATCTTCTGCCCTACAAGGAAAGGTATGCAAGAGCCTACCACCTGGGGTTTATACTTTTGATACTACATACAGGCACGCTGGACACAGCCAAACAATTGGCGAAGGAATATGAAGAGGCTATGAAAGGGAAAAAAAGACTGCCATGGCCACCTCCTACACGGCACGCGTTTCTCGTTTTCTGTGCTAGTGCTTCGTTCATGTCTCTTAGTATCGAGCAGAAGTTTAACGACAAAGACCTGTTTGGTGTGTCCTTGTTGCCGAGGATGCTGTGACGAAGCCTTCTGACAGACCAACAGCTCTTGCATCTGCGGGGCTCGCGGTTCACCATGCTGGCTTGAGTATGGACGATAGGAGAGCAGTGGAAGAGTTGTTTTTGCGAAAAGCGCTGCGTGTCTTGGTCGCTACATCCGTATGAGATTTTTTCATCTAATACTTGCTGCTCCGAGTCTAACCGACGTAGACTCTGGCAGTTGGTGTTAATTTGCGTAAGTCAGTACTCCCCACCGGTGATACTGACACTTCAACTGTCATCAAGCTGCCCAAATGGTCGTAATCAAAGGCGTCAAGCTATATCAAAATGGGGAGATGAGGGAGTACTCCGATCTTGACATCATGCAAATGATGGGGCGAGCGGTAAGCTTGCCTTTCTTGATTCCATATCTGGATTGAATCTTTGTCGACTCAGGGCCGACCGCAATTTGGTGCGTGTCCCATCTTTTCGGCTGGGTTGGTGGTTTACCAGCGTCTCTAGATGACGAAGGAATCGCGATAATCTTGTGTGAACCAGAGCTGGAACATAAGTATCGCACACTTGTCCAGGGCAACACTGCTTTGGAGAGTAGTCTTCATCAGAACCTCGCAGAACACATAAATTCGGAAATTGGACTAGGCACTATATCAACTATCGAGAATGCGAAGGAATGGCTACGGCGCTCCTTTCTTTTTCGTCGTATTCAGAAGAATCCCCACCACTATGATATCGGCAAAAACGAACACCAAACTTGGAATGAGAAAATCGACGAAATTGTCATGCAGAGCATACTCAATTTACGTGATACGCAACTGATTGAGTATATGGAGAAAGACGGAAAGCTTTCTTCAACGGAGTATGGAGACGTTATGAGCAAAGTAGGAGCACTTTCAAGCTTCGTCACGTTCTTTGACCGCGTCTCCAGTTTTACATTAGGCAGACAACTGTAGGTGTTATTCGCCATTTTCCGGACCCTGTATCCTCATCTTGATGGCAGATGCGAGCAATCCTCAATCTCCCTCTGGCAACTACCATGCGCGAAATCGTGAGGGCTCAACAGGACGCGTATTAATTTATGTGCTCAAAATGTTTCAGCTTGAACATGTATCTCTGTCTGAAGAGTGAGTGGCGGCATCTCGTCTTTGGTCGTCCTAGGTTGATACTTGGCGTAGGATTTCGGACCTGAAGCTTCGTAGTGGGGAGAAACCGGTCTGTGGTGTTGCCTATTACAAGCTCGAGCTGTATTTAATTTCTTTTCAGATGTACGAAAAGATTCGCCGTCATAACGATATCCGCTTTCCTTGCAGGAAGGTGGCCAGTACAGGCGATAAAATTTTTCTCTTGATACAAGTGAGAATCCGGATCCCGAAGTGACCCGGTTTTTGAGAGAACGAAGGCAATACTTGCAGGCCTTCCTCTTAATAGTCCTGAATTTAAATCTACCGAAGGCCAGCCGTACTTGGAAGCTATCACCGTATTCCGCCACGCGACACGTATTGTAACAGGTGAGTGATCGTTCCAGACGAGTTCTTTACTCACTGTCCCTTAGCTATAGCAGAGGTTGCCGTTATCAACCAGAATGGAGCACAGCTTAAACATGCACTCGAGCTGCAAGTTTTGCATGAATCTGTGGTGAATTCTGCGCTTCTGACAGTCAGTTGACAGAGTGCGTTGTCTCAATGCAAAAGCATGGGAGGATAGGCCACTGGTCCTGAGACAGATTGAACACATTGGCGAGAAATCGTAAGTAACTATGCAGATTTAAATCCACTGCAAGCTGACGCCAAACGCCAAACAGAGTCAAGGTGAATGTCGAATGAATATCGATGGATGGAAGTTGATTTCACAAGGTGCTGGCTGAAAATGATATTAACTCGATACAAAAGCTGCTACAGACATCTCCGCTTCGAATCGAGGAGGTGAGGAGCCCTATCTGCAACCATTTCTTGTCATTAATATTCCCCAGCTTCTTAACCGCCGGCCCCCGTTCGGCTTCGAAGTTCTGGCTGCCGCGAATGAATTTCCGAGGTATACTCTGGAGGTTAAAGAACTAAAGTCTACCCCTAGCAAAGGAAATTCGCCCGTAGAAGTAGAATTCATTGTTCAATGTGGTCTCTCCCCTGGCAACTCGGCGCCTCACAGAGTGAAGAAACAGAAGTGGCACAAAACTGAAATGACGACTCTCCTAGTAGTGACCTCTGATATGTTCTTTATTGACTTCCGGCGCATCGTGTAAGACGTCAGTTCCCTTGGGCCGTTGATAAAAATGCTGATGACGTTCTCCGGTGCCAGTACGAAGGCACTTAAGGAGAAGAAAGTGTTTACTCTCACAGCGCAACTCACGAAGCCGAGTCAAACAATTAACGTATACATTGCTTCTGTATTTGATCCTTTTGTTATCCAATGTCCACCGGTTCATGGGCATCTAGGAAAATTTTGCTGGCATTACCGTTGCCCGGACCTTGACAACAAGCGTTCCGGCCCACCAGTATCCGACGCTAGAGACTCGACCACTGACATCAATCGTACGTTCATCGTTACGCTGGGTCACTGGAGAGATGCCTACACGACCAAGGAAATGGACCTGCAAGGACTTGAAGACGTCCCTGACTTCTGGGACTTTGATTTGGAGGACGGTGATGAGAAACCAGAAACTAAATCCCATTCTGCGACACTTCGTGGTAGGCCCGCCGTCTGAAGTGGACAGTCACTGATTTGGATTTTTTCCTTAGGTGTGAACCAAAGTTCGTCCAACTCGAAAGTGGATCATCGTCAATTGCATCCACCTATAAAGGAGCAGGTAGGACGAGATCCAAGAAAACGCCCAGATGGCAAGTATGAGTAAGTTCGCTTTTGTCATACGTCGTACCGTCTCATGTATGTATTTTCGTCCAGGTGCAGCCACCCTTGCAAAGACAAGCTCAAGTGTCGTCATTACTGGTGCGTTGTCACTCGCTTTCATTGATCACTAACCTTGGTCATAGCTGCCAGGAAGGACTATCTGAGCCGTCGCGCGCGACGAAGAAACGACAGCGAGCAGTTGGACATGATTCCGATGCGAAACGCCTTCCAACGCCACGAAATGCTAAGTCGTCGCAGGACGAACGAGAACAGCAAGTTGAACCGGGCCAAATCGTACCGAAGAGTCAAACCAGGCTGGTTAAGCCGAACACAAGCCCCCAACTGTTAGACAAGATGCACGAGGGTGCCAATACTGTACACAAGCGTCGGCCCTCGGACCGCAGCTCGGAGTTGTCTAACTCTAAGAAGTCGACTAGAAGATCAGTTCCTAATTTCGACCTGCAATTGACGACATTGAAACGTTCGCGATCGCCTACTCCGATGGAATCTGATGATTGGTGTGACGAACTTCCGTTGATCTCCGAGGTCTTGGAGCAGGACAGCACAGTACCCAAAGTCGATCGGGATCGAATCGAGGGTTGTGAAGATCTCCCATCAAAACGGAGAAGACTGGATGTTACTGCAGGCTCGTCTAAACAATCTACTTCCCGCAAGAAGGTTTGGCGCATCTTATTTGGTTGTCTATGCTAATGGACGTCAGGCTATTTCATTCGGACAATTACGACCGTCTAACGAGGCTACCAACGAACAATTGTTTCTCCCTAGCTCTAATGAAGACGACACCGCAGACACTCTCGACCACCACTCTGGAAGCTGGGATCTAACTTCGTACCTCGATGAAAGCTACTTCGAGACGGCCCCTGGTCCTGCAGTTGATCGGATCTCTGTCAACAGCTGGAACGACATGCAGCAAAACTCCAGTCAATGGTCTGGAGGCGATGCGAGTACTCATCAGACCCTGCTTCGCGACGGAGCAACCCCATCTAGCATGAGAAGTTTCATAGGACGCCGTACGACATATGTCGAAGATCATTCAGCCACGGACGGCGAGAAAATCAATCCACACAGTCTCGCTTTACACGGAGAATTATCTGTCACTAGCGGCGTCACTTCGCAAACCACTGTCGATCCAGGAGGTTTAGATGACACTGCATACGACCCGCTTGAGGAATTTGAGCGTTGGGTTGCAAGTGGAGCTGTAGAGATCATTCCTGACTAGAGTTAATGTCTTTTCTCTCCTTTTCTTTCCTTTGCACAACGCTGCCTCATGTTTCTGGAATGTTAGCAGCAAGCGTCGGATAGCTGGAAATGAGATGCAATTTTCTTGTAGCGAGTAGCGATAAGTGGTATCGATAATATAAATAGCATGCTAAATGCCGAACGCTGTATTACTTTCTATCTTACGGGTCATCATCAGATGCTGAGTTATCAAACACCCTCAACACTCCCCCGAATCTCTCGTCCCAACTGACGCCGCTGCCAGGCCTGACAATTACCCAAGCGTCTTCTTCTCCCCTCCACCTCAGTTCTTTATTAAGGCGCTCTGCTCTGAGCTCGACTTCGCTTTGGGGCGGCGTTCTTTCTTCCTCCTTGGTAGGTTCGCGTTCACCGCGCGCAAGTTGGCGTGCAGTAGCTAGACGCTCAGGGAGGGTCTTGTAGTACGATTTGCGGGAGGAAGCTATGTTGGACAGGGGGGAGTGAGGTGCAAGCACGTATTCCGAGGATAAACCAAAGTCGAGATCGCCGCCCTGCGGTTGACCTTGAATTGCTTCCGATCGTTTCCCTTCGTCGCTACCCGATTCCATGTCGAAGCCGGAATCGAAACCCGAGTTCGGGACCTGAAGTTCTCGGGTTTTGTTCATGACCAAAGAGTAAGCCGCCTCGCAGCCAACCTGTGTTTTGTGACGCTCGTTGAAGAAGCCCAAGATCATGTGGGGAATGAAGCGAAAGCCGACGTAATTGACGGACGGAACAAGGAGGAGGGGAGGCTGAGGAAGGACAGTGGACGGAGGCGTGGAATCGACGAGTGGAGGATTAGATTGGGCGGGCGGCATCTGATGCCTGGGGTTGAGAGGAGAAAAGATATGGGCATTGTTGGAAGGAGGGAGACGAGAGCGGGTTGGTATCGGTTCAACGCTTGGGCCGTCTACAATTCCAACTGGAGAGCCATCGGCGTCGTCCGTTTCGTCAAATATTCCGTCCGACGCCAGTTCCTGTGCGAGTTTCTCCTCCTTGTCTATGAGATCCAGCCCCATACTCCAGCCTCGCTTCAGACCAGCCATGTATTCCTTGAAGGTGTGTCTTCCAATAAGAATAATACCACCTTCTAGTTCACGAGCACGTCTTTGCTCTGGAGTGGATTGCCCAGGGAGTGCAAGGGGGGGCAAAGTGGGCCGGTCGAGTCCCAATGCCAGACGACGGTCATTAACGACGGAGGAAGCGACGCGTTCAGCGAGGTCGCCCGAGCGAGGAGTGGGAAGAATCTCGTAGTCAACGGCAGCCGCGACCAACACGGGCTGTGGAGTACGGTTCACGACGTTACGTTTCGTCGGAAAAAGTCGTACACACCTTGACATACTTTTTGAAGAAGCTGACGGCGCGTTGATGGTCCGCGTCGCCCGGCCACTTGGCACCGTAGACGACCGCTCTGCGAGGGAGATCGGTGCTCTTGATCGGCTCGTCGGCGAAGTGTTTGACGCGGTCGATGTACGAGTGGCGGATGGCGCGTGCTTGATGACGATCGTATGCGTAGTAAGAGAGGACGGAGGAGGTGACGGCGATGAAGATGCACCAGTTCCTCGACGGGAGACGTGGACGCGCGGACAGCCAGCTGGCGGGGACACCCGTGTACTCGAGCGCAGCCCGCACGCCAGACTTGGGCGAATCCATGTCGAACCCGGCGGCGCGACGTCGGAATCCGGACACAACTTTTAGCACAGCCATCATTACAAACACGGTCATACAGCGCGGACTCGAGGTCTCCATCGACCCTCGTCAAATGGCTGCTCTCGCTGCGTACGTCCGTTCGTCCCCGTCCCCGTCGCTGAAGCTCACACTAGCAAGTGTGCTACCACAACCAATACACGTCCCCGACGTTCCGGACGACGACGAAGACCAAGTCTCTCCCGCCTTCCCTTCCCAGATCGTCGTTGTCATCCCCCCTTACGGGAAGCGCAAAGGATGGAAGCCAACGTCACCAGAGGACTTCGGTATGTCCCCTTCATCCTTTTCTGTCCCCTTTGCTCACTATCCCCAGGCGATGGTGGAGCCTACCCAGAGTGTCACGTCGCCCAGTATCCTCTCAACCTCGGGAAGAAAAAGGTTGGTTCAATCTCCCTCGGTGGTCACCCCCACTGACCCTCATTCAGACGCAAGCAGGAAACACGCTCGCGCTCCAGGTCGACTCTGAGGGTAACGTTCGATACGACGCCATCGCACATCAAGGACAGAGAGCCGGAAAGATCGTACAGTCTCAATTCAAGGATCTCGTCCCTCTGTCACACCGCAAAGACATCACCGACGACCAGCGTTCCATGGAGAGACCATCCGAAGAGGAGGTTCAAGCCACCGCCGAACGGACCAGACAAGCTCTCGAAAAGTTGGTCACCGGCAAGATCAAAGCTGCCCAACCCAAAAACGTGCCTGACGCAGTCGGTAAGACGACATACGTCCGTTATACTCCTGGTCAACAACAAGGTGGGGAGGCCGGACTGAAGCAGAGGATCATCAAGATGTCTGAAGTGGCTGAGGACCCTCTGGAACCCCCTCGTTTCAAGCACAAGAAGATCCCTCGAGGACCACCAAGTCCGCCTCCACCCGTCCTGCGGAGTCCACCACGAAAAGCGACGGCTGCCGAGCAGAAAGAATGGATGATTCCTCCATGCATATCGAATTGGAAGAACAACAAGGGTTTCACCATCCCTCTCGACAAACGTCTGGCTGCAGACGGGCGAGGCCTTCAAGATGTCAGCTTTCCCCTTTCTCTTTCGTTTTCGATCTCGCTCACCACCCCCCCAGGTGTCCATTAACGATAACTTTGCCAAGTTTTCCGAGGCCTTGTTCATCGCAGACAGACATGCCCGCGAGGAAGTCCGGCAACGAGCTCTCATGCAGCAAAAGCTGGCGCAAAAAGAAAGGGAAGCCAAAGAAGAGAACCTTCGTCTTCTCGCTCAACGAGCGCGCGAGGAGCGCAGCGGTGTTGCCCCATCGGCGCCCTCTAGGCCCACTGCAGAATCGCGTACAACCGTTACCTCTGCACTAGGGGGCTACGGGAGCGAGTCGGACGTCGAGTCATCAGCTGCTCATTCTGAGGACGAAGAGGACGAAGAAGCAGCCAAGATTAGGGACACGATGCGTGCGGACAAACGTCGCGAACGTGAGCGAGAGATGCGGATGTCAAACATGGGCACGGCACAGCGTGCCAAGATGCTCGCTCGTCAGCAAAATCGTGACATCTCGGAGAAGATCGCACTCGGCCTCGCGAAACCGACGCTATCCAAGGAGAGCATGCTGGACTCGAGGCTTTTCAATCGGGAGCAGCTCGGTGACTCGTTTGGAGACGACGAGAGCTATGCGTTGTATGATCGACCGTTGTTCCACGGGTCGACCGCAGCAGCGGCGATCTACAAGGCTCGCGGCAATATTGCTGCTGAAGGGAGCAGCGAGGAGGCATTTGGTGGTGGGACGGAGGAGGGGATAGGAAAGGCACTCTCTAACGATCGCTTCGGCTTGGGCCAACCTCGGGTGGGCTTCCAAGGTGCGAGCGAACAGGAGGTGAGGGAGGGGCCTGTGCAGTTTGAAAAGGACTCGGGGGATGTGTTTGGGCTGGACAAGTTCTTGGACGAGGCGAAAGGGGGCCGGAAACGGGGACTGGACACGGAGGTAGGGAGTTCAAGGAAACGAATACAATTGGACAAGGCAGACGAGGACACGTAACGAGGTGCTAAATATAAGCTCCAGTTGGCATGGCACTCTTGGTATTTTTTTTTCGCGTTTCACCCGCAAGTCTCGTTCGCTCGTTACAATATTCTCTTCTACTTGGTCCACGCTCCTTTGACAGTCTAGAATGCACGCAGCCGGAATGCGACGTGTGCCCGCTGAGCGGGCTCGCCATGCAAAGCGTCTCGGACACGAAAATCAACAAGGGGCCATCCTCGCTGCCCTTGGATCGAGCACCACCACTCAGGGTCCATCCAGCCAGACCACCGCCACATCTACAGCCCATACCGAGTCCAGCAGCGCTCCTGCTCCCCCCTCCACTACTTCGTCCTCGTCCTCTTCCAAGCCCTCTTCTACCGCCAGCACTAGTACCACCTCGTCTAGCCCGTCCGTCGTCTCTACCAACGCGTTGCCTCCCACTCCACCCTCCTCGTCTTCATCCGCCAGTACCCCACTGGTCGTATTGACGCCCACACTCCCGACCTCTTCCTCGACACCGCCGCCCACACCGCAGGCGCATGCCGGCGCCGCGCAGAACAGCGGCCTCTCTGGTGGTGCGATCGCTGGGATCATTGCCGGGGGTGCCGTAGTCGGCGCAGCGCTCATCGTATTTATCATCCGAAAGACCTATCTTCGCCGTCGACAACGCCAACGCATCTCGTGGACTGGAGCTCCCGGACTGGGATCCGGTACTGTCGACGAGCCTAAAGGGTTTTCTGACGTCACCGAGCGGCGTGCATCCCTCTCCAGCGCCGCGAATGTGCCGCAAAGAAACGTCCCACCGTCGCCGTTCGTTGTGCCTCATGGTCAATCCATGTACACCACACCTGCTTCACCCCTTGCACACGTGCAGCCTCCCCCCATCACCTACGGCGTTCCTTTACCTCCTCCAGCGACATACAACAATCCCACGCCAGTGGCTGCTTTCCCCACCCATCCTACTTCTTTGGCATATGGGCCCGGAAACCCTTTAGTCGCTGGCCCGGGCACTGGCCGTCCCGTGTCCTCCGTGCGTGCACAGCATGCGCCCATGGAGGCGACAGTCAGATGCGCCTTCGTGCCAACCCTTCCGGATGAACTTTCCATCACGACTGGCGAACGGGTGTTCGTCCTCGAACGCTATGACGACGGCTGGGATCTGTGCAGCAACGCCAGAGGTGAACGGGGAATGGTCCCCCGCGAATGCTTGGAACAGGCGCCCACTGATCAGCCCGACGCTGGTTGGAGAAACGCCGGAAGAGCGAGTAGTTTGAATCCTGATGGAGGGAGGTATTAGTTGTCATCGGCTGAGATCAATCAGGTGCGAGCACATCTCGAGCTGCCGGGGAATCTCCGTCTGATTCAGTTAGTTGTGTTTCCTAGAATTTATTCATGATACCCGCATCCTGCCTGCGGCACGTGCGAACCATCGTTCTATACTTCAGACTTTACCATTATTTCTTGTTGTACGGCGCGGTGCTTGTAGCATTCTCAATGTCGTTGCGTAGGTCACTCACTTCTAGCTTTTTTGGAACAATCAATTGCAACCTTGGTAACGTCATACCGTTGTATGTGAGCATACCATTCCTTGTGATCCTCCCTGGCCTGCAGTGCGATGAATCATTCAGTTTTGGAGTCATGTCAACCTGGAGTGTAAGTACTTCATACATTGCTAGGTCCTCCACACGTCCATCCGGAACATCATACAAGGTATATAATACACAGGTACACATGGCAATGCAATCAAGTTGGTAATGAAAAGTGCTCATGCAACGAATGCGGGTCTTTCAAAGTTTCGTGTTCACGTTCTCCATCGGGTCTCCGTGCTGCTCCGACTTGCGACGGATTACAACATAAGCGTCGCTGTCAGCCTCCCCTTCGACGGCTTCAACGTCGCCGGCTACAACGCCTGAATGTTCATGCTTGGTCTTTTCCCTGGTGTTGGAATGAGAAATACTAGAACGAATTCAACGGAAATAGGGAGACGCCACCTCTCAGCGCGAATCATGTTAAGATCATGGGTGAGGAGACCGTGGCCGGCGACAGGCCCCCAATATGACGTTCCCGCCAACGATCCAATGATGCACGTGCCGACGAGAATAGACAAATAGAAGCGGTACTGCGAATACCATTTCGGCGCTATCCGTACGAAGTAAGGTCTAGAACAGAGGGTGGATATCGAAAACTCACTCCAGCCTGCCGCAGTGACATTGTTATCGGCATACCAGAGCATGGTGAATCCGAGCCATTGGTACAGCAGAGCGAAGGTGGGCTGCAGAGTGATCGTGGACCAAGCAAGGACGGCGGGTGACACACCCAACAGCAGGCGAGGATAACCTTTGTAACCGCCGCAGCCGGCAAACTCCATACCCCAGTGGAGCGCTCCTGCCGACAAATGAACTCGAGAGCATTGAATGTGAGAAAAGGGACACACCGAGGAAGGAGAGCATGACGGCGCCGTAAGTGACTTGAAAGTTGAGGGCCTGATCCAAGAGAGTAAGTGCAACCCCCGGATCGAGGTTCGTCATCACTCCCGCGGCAGCCAGACCGGCTTGGTAAGAAAGATATACGGTGGTTCCTGCGGATGCGACATAGGGCAAGCCGCCAGCGAGACCCATGACAAGGTATGGCTTGGGTACTGTCGTGGCGACCGCTGTGGTGATTCCGATCTAGCGGTGGCGACGAGTCGCCCGTGGCGATAAGCGGCGCAGAAGGCAGCCTAGACACTTACGAAGGAGTCCCTCTTAGGCTTGACACTATCGACGGTGAATACACCGCCGGCGATGGAGCGGGCCCAATCTGTGAGGGAGTTGCCGACCTCCTCTTTGATGTTCTGCCGGGCGTGCTCGATGGTCTGGCTGCCTGGTCTTCCGGAGACCGAGCTCGCGGCGGAGCGGGCGTGGAGGAGGGGTAGGGCAAGTCGATGGGATGGATACTGGAATCGGCGCGAACCGCGCAGAGCAGGTGCAAGGGCGACGGTGCGAAGTGGGCGGGAAAATGCACTCATGCGGGGCACCGTGACGTAGGGAGTGGAAGTAGAACCTTGAAACTTGCGCCGAGCACTTATACCCCTATTTATCAGTCGCGTGACATCGGTGGCGGCCGCTGGATGACTTATGCGTGTAGTCAGCTTCCCACAAGACCCTGATATTCCAGACTTGCTATCTACTCGTCACAGTTTGACGAACGACGTATCAATCCCATGAGAAAAGTCCCATACACAGATCCTCTACGCAGGTGGAAAAAATTGTCAGTATACTAGGCATTTGCAATGTAGAGTACCTCACCTGGTCCTCTCCACACGATACGATCTACACATTGTAGGGACAGTCAATCACTGGGCCGATAATCATGTATCTTTCTCACCTTTGTGCTGTCCTGAGCAACGCAGAAAATCCGACCCGTGTGGCCGCTAGTTAGGTCGGCCACTAACGCCCCAGTCGTCCTGTCCCACACCTATCACCAGTAATGTTAGTCCATTCCGACACGATAATACATTGAGCCGCACCTTGACCGTGCAGTCGTAGCTGCCACTCGCTGCAAACTCGTCCCCTATCGCCACGCTCCGCACTGGATGCGAATGCCTCTCTGGTCCACGAACGGCCCCCGTACAAGCAACTCGAGTTCCGCAGGCGTTGCAGATCTTGGTCTCGGCCGGCGATGTATCAGAGTCTTGGCGCGCCTGTTGAAACGACTGCGATAACGAGGAGTGCAAAAAGAACGAGCTACCTGACGTTAGCATCTCACTGCTTAAGCCTTCCTGCGCAACTGCCAACGGGTTCAGTGGTTGGCCAGCGGTCGGATTGTCAAACTCTGGACAAGTCGACCATCCCCGTTTAGTCCTCATGTCAAACATCCGAACGTGTCGGTCTGAAGAGCCTGATAGGATGAATGGGGGACTCAGCTCAACCGAAGATATCCTAAGGGCCAGGAAAATTAGGAGCGTTTCATCAGATGGAGGTCTACGCACGCTCTGGCATGGTGGTCCTCGAAATTATTGATCAGCGCCCCTGTTCGTGCATCCCAGACTCGAACGGACCGATCTCCAGAACCAGAGACGATTACGTCCCCGGCAACGGACACTGCATTCACTGCAGCTCGGTGACCTCGGAGAACTAGCTCTGGCTTAAGGCAAGGGAATGCATAAGTCCGAATAGTTCGATCTGGCGTATTGACGATTAGCCCTACTACCGTCCATACGATTGACGATTACACACCTTTCGAACATGATACCAGTCGTCCTCTGTCGGTCCGGACGCACAGGACACTATCCTGGTGATCTCTCAATACCTTTATCAGTTTGAATTTGGCCAAGTCCCAGACAACGACACGACAGTCGCTTCCACCGCTCACAAGAATCCCAGCACCAGAGGGCTTGTACCCCTCCTTCGATTGGTTAACTGATCCCGGAGTACCGTCCTCGAGTAACCGTACTGCCGTGGCTGTGACGCACAGGCTCAACACGCTAGAAGCGTGCGTGCCCACGATCCTGCGTCGGATCTTATTCGTGCTCAGATCCCATTCGCGAACAGTGCGATCTTTGGAACCCGTGAAAAGAACTTGAAGCGGCCCATAGGCTGAATCATCATAAGACCATAGTGCAAGACAGTAAACGGCCGCAGTGTGGCCACCTCCCTCGGCTCCGGGGAGGGTTCGTAGGCGGTATGCACTGTGGCGAACGCGGCTGCGGAGAAGGGTATGGGTTTGATGCAGGAATTTGTAGTCGACCGGAAGGGTTATAACGGCCCGAGAACTGCTGGGCGAAGCATGCTGCTGCGAGATAGTTCGCACCATGGAGGTGGCAGTCGATGTGCTCCTGCTTATCGGCATCGACCCCGTTGGAGACGGGATAGAGGGGAGCTGGCCAATCAGGTTTTGAAAGTCGTTATCCTGAAGACTCAAGTTCATGGACGTGGACTCGTGGTCAGGGCCCACGTTTCCGTTCGGGGAATGGAACGCTTCTTCGGTATCCGCGACGCTACCCTCGTCTTCTTCCTCTTCTTCGTCGCCCATACCTTCGTCTTCATCCCTGTCCTCACGCGTTGTGCCAGAAGCGGATGCGTTGACAACAGCCTCAGTTTGCTGTGGACAAGGGCTGATAGGTTGGGGTCGCCACTCCCACCCACGGACGTGACAGAGATTGCGCCACAGCGTTTGATCGTTGGCAAGCGAATTCCAGCGCTTGCAAACCAGTGCACAGCTCAGGAGAGCAGTGGCGGGAAGCAATATAAATATCTGCAAAGATAATTCCGGTGGCAAAGACTACACGAGGGAATGGTGAATTTGGATAGATGAGGAAGCAGCACGGAACGCACTCCGACGAGATCGAATTGGAGAAGAGGCACGATTCGCCGTTGGACGGTGGCCAGCCGGGAACGAGGCAGAGACGCTAGCAGCTGGAATGCAAGCTCTGGACGCATAGGTCAAGATTGATGAGGCCCTATCATCAGACTGATTGCAACAACGACTCGCCTTCACGTTCCGACTCGGACGCGTCGCGGGGGACTACTGGCGTGTGCCAATCAAGACCGCGCTGTGCGTCTTTGCCTTTGCTGTTGGTCCTCTGGCCTCTGAGACGGGCGGCTTCGCACGGTTTCGGAGACTCGGAGTAGAAATTTGAAGGGAGAGTGGCAGCTTCGTCGGCAACCGATGCGACGACGGTGGCATTGACTTTGACAGAGTCGGTGTCGACGAGAAGCGAAATGCCAGAGCGGTTCACTCTGATGTGCGCGTTGGAAGGGCCGCCGTCGGGGAGGCAGGTCATGGTGTGGTATCAAGAGAAAGGACGGTCGAACTGCTTCATATATCTTTTGGGCGGTAGCGCTGCACCTGGCAGGAAACGACATTACCCGGTGCGAAACAATCGGAATCTATCCGGGGGCACTGTCTACACTTGGCATATGATGGAATGTTCTCGAGCGGTCTCGTAGTCGACGCGATCACTGCTCACTCACCAACCTCACGTCAAATGTCGACCATGTCGAGTACCACTGCCAACTGGCACTGGAAGAACAAGAACGTGACACAATGGGCCAAGGCTTGGCTCCAGGAAGAGCTCACTAAAATCGTCATTCAAGGAGATGCAGGGGAAAGCATCCAGGTCACCTCGACCTCGTGGTTAGAGGGCGACGTGGAGCTCGGTCAACGCAAATCAAAGTGGGTATCCTGCTCAAGCGTCGACATTTCTCGGTCTGGATGGCCACCCACAGGCTGATTACCATCTACGACTGCAAGATCTCTGTTGACTGGACCGGAATCGCGAATGACGGCGTCGAGGTCAAGAGCAAGGTCACCATCCCCGAGGTGTCTCATGAAATCACCGTGGACCGTCTGTCTGACTACGCCGCAAGTCGCCTTTGCTGTTTCTTTGCGTCTTCTTGTTCATCCGCTCCCTCCCCGATAGTACCAATGGTCGGAGAGCGAAAGCACCAGCCCGGCTGCCACGGCGCTTCATGTGCTTGCCAAGGAACGTCTGCCTGCAGCGCTCGAAGCCAAGTTTGCCGAGCTTCCCGTCGCGATCATTGAGAAGCATGGCAAGGACTTGACCGTCTGTGGGGAACCCAGCCGGACAACGACGCCCGCCCCCGGGCCCGCACCGACCGCGCCAACTGGCGCCACTGCGTCGGTGAAACCCACTGCAGCGTCGAAAACTGCTCTCAACACGTCCAAGATCGTCAAGGAAGCGACGTTCATGGCTGAGGCTAACGATCTATTCGGACTGCTCACTGACCCGCAGCGCATTCCTGCGTGGACACGTGCACACGCAGAGGTGCGTCCATCGACGGCGAATGCGGCCCGTCTGAAGCGATGATATGAAAATCTCAGTCTGCAGCCAAGGCCGATACCCCGTACTCGCTCTTTGGTGGTGGCGTCAAGGGTCGATATGTCTCGTTGACGCCCGGCAAGGAAATTGTTCAGACATGGGCGCTGTCGAGCCCGACATGGCCGTCGGGTGCGTGTGTTAATGTGGTGTTTTTTTTAGAGGATGAACTAGGGGGGTGATGCAGAACACGAGGCCACGCTCACCACGACGCTTGAACAATCCGTGGATTCGACGAAAGTGACGTTCACCCTTGCCGGCGCACCAAAAGGCATGGAGGACGAGCTCGAGCGCAACATCGACGGGTATTAGTGAGTGTTTCCTCCACGTCCTGCTGCCAGACGGGGACTGACTGGTTTCGCAGTATTCATGGGTTGAAATCCATCGGGTATGTGCAGTTGATTATTTCTCCCCCGTGCACGCAGCCCAGAAGGGTGCCGAGGAAATCCAGACCGCCTGCCATGGAGAACAAGGGCGACGGCAAAGCAGCTACAGCAGTCGCGATCGCGGCCGCAGTCCTGGCTGCGGCGTTCTGCGTTGCATATCTTTCGCATTCGCCCATTCCACTTCGTTCCATTGCAAAGTGACTCGTGTGTCGCCGTGCTTACGATCTGGTGTATTTTGCGATACAGGTTGGGCAGCGTACTGTAGACGCGCGGAGACGAGCGTACTAGATGTGTAGGCGGTGTCAGAAGGGTTGTTTTATGTAAAGGACCCCGATTGGAGGGTAAACAAGCAAACAAATTTGGCGCCACATTTGCGAGTTGTTCTCTTTGACCCGGGTCGTCCTTCGCTTTGCTTCGTCTCCCACTTTGACTCTCCTTTGAAAAAAAAGAGATGGCCACCGCCGCAGTCGAAGAGATTCGTGCTACCTCTTACGTCGGTTTCGACTCCATCACCCAGCAAATCGAGCACAAACTCTTGAAACGTGGATTCCAGTTCAACGTCATCGTCGTTGGTGCGTAGCAGCGTCTTGAAACGGACCGTGGACGTGACGCCCGACGTAGGGCAAACCGGTCTCGGAAAGTCGACGCTCATCAACACTATTTTCGCGTCGCACCTGATCGACTCCAAGGGTCGTTTGGAGTCTGACGAGCCTGTGAGACAGACGACGGAGATTCAGGCCGTTTCGCATGGCAAGTTTTTCGCTCGAGTCGGATTCGCCGTTTGGTTGACCGCGAATCGACAGTCATTGTTGAAAACGGAGTCAAGCTTCGGTTGAACATCGTCGACACGCCTGGTTACGGGGACCAGGTGAACAACGAAAATTGGTGAGGGACGTGTTTCGGGGTGCGGGGGCGTTCTGACGATTGGGGATAGCTGGGATCCCATCGTCAAGTACATCAAGGACCAACACAGCGCGTATCTGCGCAAGGAACTGACTGCCATGCGTGACCGGTACATTCAGGACACGCGGATCCACTGCTGCTTGTACTTTATCAGCCCGACCGGACATTCGCTTCGTGCGATCGACGTGATCGTGATGAAGAAGCTGAGCGAGGTGGTGAACGTGGTTCCTGTCATTGCCAAGGCGGACAGCTTGACTCTGGAGGAGAGGGAGGCGTTCAAGCAAAAGGTGTGCGGTGACGAGCGGAGGGGAAAGAGAGACGCTGACTCTGGCGTAGATCCGTGCTGAACTGGTCTACAACAACATCCGGCTGTATCCGTTTGACACGGACGACACGGAACCGGAGGAAGTGCAGCTGAACGAGACCATTCGGGTACGTGCGACGAAGGGGACAGGGACGATTGATCGAGCTTGCCGTACAGAACATCATCCCGTTTGCCGTGGTCGGGTCGGAGCGCAGCGTCATCATCGACGGCAAGTCTGTGCGCGGCCGCAAGAACCGGTGGGGGGTGGTCAACGTGGAGAACGAGGGGCACTGTGAATTCGTGCACCTGCGCAACTTCCTGACGAGGACGCACCTGCAGGACCTGATCGAGACGACTGCGCAGATCCACTACGAGGCGTTCCGGTCGAAGCAGCTTTTGGCGCTCAAGGAGGGCGTGCAGCAGAGGCCGGCGACGAACCAGTAGAGCGGAGTGGCGGTGCGAGAGGATACCCGTTTTGGACGATTTTTGTTTTTGTTTTTTTTTGAGTGTCGACCGAGTTGATTAGTCATTCGATCTGATTTTGAATGTGACGTGACGTGTGTCATGGGATCGGGCCGACGGTCGAATTGCTAATCGAGGGCGAGTCGCCTCTCACCCGCTGGCGACGATGGCACCGCTGCTCGTCCGGGCCCGCGCCGTCCTCGCCGCGCTCGACGTCGAGTCCCTCTTCGCCCGCAGACGCGGCCCGGGGATCCCCCGCACCGTCTTCGTCCACCAGCCCCTCCCCGACCGCCTCTTCGACCACCGACGGAGGCCGCTCGACGCCCACGTCCCCCCCACGAACCAGGTCATCTCCTCCAAGTACTCCCTCCTCACCTTTCTCCCCCGCAACCTCCTCGAGCAGTTCCGTCGCATCGCCAACGTGTCCGTGCCCCCTCTCCCCCTCTCCGACCGAGCTCACCCCTCCCAGCTTCTTCCTCTTCATAGCCATCCTCCAGTTCTTCCCCGAGTTCTCCACCATCTCCCCGGGCCTCGTCCTCTTGCCCATCGTCATCGTCCTCGGCATAACCGCCATCAAGGACGCCTACGAGGACATCAAGCGCCACCAGTCCGACCGTCGCGTCAACCACTCCACCGTCCGCGTCCTCTCTGGTCCTGCCTGGTCCAACCCCAACTTCTCGGGATCCAAGAGCCGCACGTTCGTCCGCGCAGTCGTCCCGTCCCGCGTCCGCAAACCCACCGACCCCGAGTCCCCCGACCCTGCCGTCGAGTTCGACGATGAGCCCTCCTCCGACTCTTTTTCCAAGCACACCCCTGACGCATATTGGACCAAGGCTCTCTGGGAGGACGTCCGCGTCGGCGACTTTGTCAAAATCATGAACAACGAACCGATTCCCGCGGACGTCCTCGTGTGCGCTACCTCCGAGGACGACAACGTCGCCTTCGTGGAAACAAAGAACCTCGACGGCGAGACGAACCTCAAGTCTCGCAACGCGTCTCCTGTCCTCTCTGATCTCCGCACCGCCAAAGACTGTGCCAGTCCCCTCAACGCGTTCACCGTCGAGTGCGATCGTCCCGACACCAACATGTACAAGCTCAACGCCACCGTCACTCGCGACGGACAACGGTCTCCCCTCGACATTCAGATGGTCCTCTTGCGTGGTACCGTCCTCCGCAACACCGGCTGGGTCCTCGGTCTCGTCCTCTTCACAGGCGTAGATACCAAGATCGTCCTCAACTCTGGCGGCACGCCCAGCAAACGTAGCAGAGTAGAGCGTCAAATCAACCCTCAAGTGTGCGCGTTCCCCTTTTCTTCGCCCGCGGACCCCGCTCACTCGTGTCCAGCGTCGTCAACCTCGCTCTGCTGGCCCTAATGGCAGTCGTGTGCGGTATCGCCGACTCGCAGATCGAGAAGCTGTATTATCCCAAAGGCGCACCATGGCTGTACGGCGACAACACTTCCGGTAACAACCCGAACATCAATGGTCTCATCACCTGGGCATCTGCGCTCATCACGTCGGTGGGACATTTCATCCCACGCGTCGGTTGCTCACGCCTTTTTCGCAGGTTTCAAAACGTCGTGCCGATATCATTGTACATATCCATAGAGGCCGTCAAGACCTGCCAGGCGCTATTCATCTACTTTGACTATGACATGTTTCACAAGAAGACGAACCAGCCCGCGCTCGCCAGGAGTTACAACTTGTCCGACGATCTCGGTCAGATCGAGTACATATTCTCCGACAAGACTGGCACTTTGACTCAGGCAAGTCGGTCCCTCTCTTACGACCATCGACCGGTGTTCACACGGCTCCAGAATTCGATGGTGTTTAGAGAATGTTCCATCGGCGGCGCTGTATATCGCGGCGACCCTGAAGACGACCAGGACCCCGACGTCAAGAAACCCACTCCCGACGATCCCAACGGCGCGACCCGTGACTCCTCGTTCGGCTCTACCTCCAATGGAACCTCGTCTGTTGCAGGCCCCACCATCGACCGCCCCGTGGTCGTCAAGTTATCCAGTGGCGTGCTCAGGCATTTCAGCGATCAACAGCTGAGTCAAGACTTGGTGCAGGCTGTTCACGCTGAACCCGGATCCGAGAACGAGGCACAGGCTCGCGCGTTGAATGGCTTCTTCTCCGTCTTGGCGTTATGTCACACTGTCCTGACTGCTATCGATCCCGAGACGGGCGTCATCGAGTACAAGGCGCAATCGCCCGACGAAGCAGCTCTCGTTCAGGCGGCCGCGGACGTCGGCTTCGTCTTTCGTGGTCGAGATAGGGAGATTCTCTTGCTCCAGACGCCGTTTTCAAGGGAAATTGAACGGTACGAGTTGCTAGAGATCCTCGAGTTCACGAGCGCTCGCAAGCGCATGAGCATCATCGTGCGCAAACTCAATGGAGATGACACGCGACTGTTCCTCTTGGCGAAAGGGGCCGACAGTGTCATTTTTGAGAAGTTGAAGTCGGGTGGAGACGAACTCAAGCGAACGACCGAACGACATCTCGACGATTTCGCCAACGCGGGCTTGAGGACGCTCACTCTGGCATACAAGGTCATACCGGGTGCGTGTCGCTCTTCTCTTCGTCTCCAGCCCAGTTTATTTCTACCCATGCAGAGGACGAGTACGAGCGATGGAGCGAACGATATCACGAAGCTTCCACCGCACTCGAAGACAGGGAAAATAAAGTGGAGGAGGTGAGCGACGAGATGGAGCGAGACCTTCGTCTGCTGGGAGCTACTGCGATCGAAGATCGTCTGCAAGACGGCGTGCCCGAAACGATCGCCGACCTAAAGCTTGCAGGCATCAAGATCTGGGTGGCTACCGGCGATAAGCTCGAGACTGCGATCGGTACTCACCCCGTCGGTTTGTCTAATCCCGCGTTCGCTGACTTTCTCTCCGTCACGCAGCTATCGGTTACAGTACGAATCTTATCGCCGATGATGCCAACATCATCGTCATTCGCGGTGGGGATAGCGGACCTTCGGTGTATCAACAGATGTCGAAAGCTCTCGAAGAGTTCTTTCCGGACGTTGACATTTCAGAAAAGGACGACGCCGATGTTGCGATTTCGGATTCCGGTGCGTATCCTTTACGCCGCCTGAGCACCAGCGTCCCCTCCATCGTGGGAGAAGGCAACGGAACGCGTCCAGGGGGTTACGTGCTCGTCATTGATGGCGCGGCGTTGAGCCATGTGAGTGCTCCGTGCATAGCAGGGTTCGACCTGCTAACCCCCTCTAGGCTCTCGCGAACGACCGGAGTAAGGCATTGCTGTTGCACCTCGGGACCCGATGCGAAGGTGTCATCTGCTGTCGTGTTTCTCCTCTTCAGAAAGCTCTGGTCGTCAAGCTCGTCAAAGAAGGCCTCCGCGTGATGACCCTCGCGATCGGTGACGGAGCCAACGACGTCAGCATGATCCAAGCTGCCGATGTTGGGGTCGGCATCACTGGCGAAGAAGGTTTACAGGCAGTCAATTCTTCCGATTATGCTATCGCCCAGGTACCGTGTCTTCCCTCTGGGGCACGTGTGGCGCCTGACACTATTTGGTAGTTCCGGTTTCTCAAACGACTACTCCTCGTCCACGGTCACTGGTCTTACGCGCGGAATGGGACCATGCAAGTCGTCTTTGTCCAAAAAACATTCAAACGTGCCTGACTCCCTTGCAGGATCGTCAACTTCTTTTACAAGAACATCGTGGCGGTAGGAGCGCTCTGGTGGTTCCAAATTTACTGCGGTTGGAGTTCGGCATAGTACGTCCATCCACTCGCGCGACTGTCGCTCCGCGACTCATTCTTCTTAGTGCCTGGGAGTACACCTACCTTTTATTCTGGAATTCTTTTTGGACGCTAGCCCCTGTGCTCGGCATTGGTCTTTTCGATCGCATCGTTGGCAAGTGGTCCCGCTGAACTGGTTACGGCGTTCGACTGACTCGCCTTCCCTTCAGATGCCGATGTTCTCATGGCCTTTCCTGAGTTATATCGGTATGGTCGGGAACGAACGTGGTTCGGTTTGAAAGTCTTTTTCGTCTACATGATCGATGGCGTCATACAGGTGGGGTGATTTCACCCCGTGGGATGCGTCGTCGCGTTGACCCAGTGATGCAGTCCGTCTCGTTGTTTTTCCTCGTCACGTACACGTACGTTACCACCACCAGTCGTCCGGACGGTTATGGCGTTCAATTGTACGAGTACAGTACGGTGCGCCAATTTCCTTGGTTCCATGGTGATTTTTCTAACTTTGCCAAAGACGATGGTCTTTGCGGCTGTGATAGCTGTCAGCTTGTTCAACGGCCTGAATACCAACGTGTGGACAGGATGGGTTTTCTTTGCAGTCTTTCTCGGAATTGTATTGTTGCTGGTCTTTACGGTATCGATCTCGCTCTGTTATATAGCTCGGCGACTCATGACATCCATTGCAGCTCATATATAACGCCATCAGCCCAGGCTGGTTCGTGACGAACGTCTATGGCAACAATCAGTTCCTTTTCGCGTCTGCCTTTTTCTGGTTGTGTCAACCACTCTGCGTCGCGATTGCGATCCTTCCGAGGTATCTCTACCGCGCCTGGCTAACTGGCTATGCTCCCGGCGATCTGGAGCTTCTTCGTTACATCAGGAAAACGCAACCCGATCTCGACATGGCCAGTGCTCTACGTCCTGAGCATCGTGGTTCAACTCCTCGGTCTTCTCTAGCGAGACGCAGACCATCATCACGAACACGGCCAGTGTCGATTTCTTCCACGCCATCGGGTATCAACCACAGCGTGGACGCCCTTCCGCTGGATGCGCGTAGATTAAGCCGCACGGACATGTGTAGCGGTGTACGCACCGTACACCGCGGTTTCGATTTTGCAACCGAGGAAGGCGGTGTTGCGATGCGTCGAATGCAAAGTAATTTGTCCGAGCGTCGACAGAGCTGTCGTTACCTTCCTCTCCCACCACAGCCGAAGCAGTCGCCGAAGAGGAAAGCCTCTCTGCGTATCTTCCATTCACTGAGGCGCAAAAAGCCAAGCAAAGACGACGATTAATTCCTGTGGACCTCTGCGCTGAGCACAAATTTTGCATGATCTATTGCTATTTGTTTTGACGTTGCAACTCCCTCACGCCCATCTGTATGCTTTCATCAGTGTATCCGGTTTGGATATTTATTCACCTCCACGTTAGCTTCTATTCCTTGACTCGCAATTCTACGTATCAGTGACAGAGGATATCACGGATCATCATAATACGATTAGCACAGCTCTATACGACACGATGTTAGAAATGAGGCAAGTTTATGTTGTCCATTTCAACCCAGAACCCCGAGCGAATGCAAATAATATACAAGATTTGATGTCATCCTCTCCTCGAAGTCATGTAAAGAAGTCGTCCCAGCTACCCCACCCCCCACCAACTGCACGCACTTGAACTTTCTCCCCCGATGTTCCAAAGTACGATGCTTTGAACCAAGACTTCATATCTTCTTCGCCGAAAGGGCCGTAAGACTCCCTCGGCTGTTCTCCGACTACGATCCATCTATACTCGTACTTCACGTCTGCGGAGGGTGGGAGCCAATCGTCCTTGACTTGCCCAGTGGATCGTACATCGCGAACGAGTTCTTCGTACGACTTTGAGTAAACATCAGTGTCTCCGAGTGACATGATTTTCGATGCGAGATGCGTGACCAAGTCGATGTCGTTCATACCCTTGGGTGATTGATTGTCCACCGCCATGCTCGTGTCGTCCTTCGATTTGCCATTCGTGTTTTTCCTGGCGACCGCAGTCAGAAACACGACCGCCATCATGTCGCGCGGAAAAGCGTACCGAGGGTTTTTCTTCGCTTTCGCACCAAGCCGCTGCAGTGCCTCCAGTACCGTCTCGCCGCGCTTGAGCATACCCACGAGCTGCATTTCCAACGCGCTCTTGCCACCGCTTTGTTCAAGCTCTCTTTCCTCGGCTTTCATCTTTTCCTTCTGTATCCTATCCTGTTGACGCTTCCGCCGCCGAGCGATCTTGATTTCCTTTTCGTCGACCCCGTCCATCCACCGATCGTGCACGGCGTGCGGATCGAACGTCTTCACGTACGTCCCATCCGCCGCAAACTTGCCCTCTTCCATCTCCTCTCGCATGTTGAACGACGACATCTCGTACCCCATCCCCACTTGCTTCCGCCGGTTCGCGTCGTCCTCGTCTTCCGGCTCGCCCTCCTCGCTCTCGCTCTCGCTTCCGTGCTCGTTGAACTCTTGGCCCTCGATGTCGCCCAAGCGCAGGTACTCGCCCTTCTTTGGCCGGGAGCCCGCGGTCGCGCTGTCTTTCTTTGTCTCCTTTTCGCCTAGGGAGAACATGTCGTCCTCGTCCTCCCCGGCTTCCCCGGTTTCGCCTTTACGGCGACTGTAGACGACGCCCTCGCCGTCATCGGTCGAGTCGCTGTCGTACCCTTCGTTCCGGACGCGTCCCTTGCGCTTCGCGGACGGATTCTCAAGGGCATTGTCAACCTCTTCGGCGAAGTTGACCGGGTCATCGCTGGGATCCACGAAGCGCAGTTTCTTCGGATTGGGATGCTGTGGGGTGAGAGACTCGCCAGATGTGGCGGACCGCTTCTGTGCTGCTCGAACCTGCATCTTGGGGAGGATGTCTATTGTTTACTAGTGTATGCCACAAGCAAGTGGCCCACCGGCCCGACCCGGTCCACTGATTGACAAGTTTTAATTAACTAATCTCCAAATTAAACTAAGTTGTTGTATGAAATGACGCAGCAATCTGGGTCAAAGAGCTGTCGCCTGCATAACGGCAGCTACATACGCAAGTTGATTTTCGATGGTAGCATGAGAAATAAGAATTGTCTTCGAAAGTCCCCTCAGATGGGCGGGGGCTCCAAGTTTCTCGGCGATCCCGGCGTTTTCGGACGAATATAACACACAGATTTCTTTGCTGACTGGCGCGATAAGCTAAATAGCTGGTGTCAGTCCTCTTCAAAAAAAGGAAACAAAAAGTAGTGACATACTGTCTGAGATGACTCAAAGCGTTGCAGCAACGCTGCAAAACACTCTTGCTGCAAACACTCTGCAGATGGGTCGAGAACGACTCGAGCCGTACTGTCAGCCTTCATGGCGCTTACCATGGCAAGCGCGTCCTCTGCGGAGTAGAAGACTGCTACTTTGCTGCCGGAGGAGTTGCCAATCAGGATGTCACTTATCCGTGCTTTGATTTCGCCACGGTCCTTGAGAACTAGCGGAAGTTCAACGCCATCACGAAGAACCATTTTAAAGGTAGTCGAGAGACTGCAGCATACGGAGTCAGACACCCAACCATTCGGAGAAAGTCCTCACTCGTTTTGAGCAGTCGACTCATGGTTCGCTGTGGAGCCCTGGTATCTGTAGGGTATTTAGCATGACTCATCGTGAGTGTATGCCGACCTACAAAGGACCAAAAATAGTCGATCGGAAGGATGAATGAGTAGAACTAAAGGCGTTGAGAGATGTTCGGGTGGAGGGAAACAAGTGCTCCTTGGCGAGCTCGATGCTGAGTGATACCTCAGTCAGCCCGAGATTAATCAAGAAAGGCAGAATACTATACCTCATTTTGACAGCCTCATCCGCAGGGGAAGCAGCATCAGCTGGAGTAAGTAGGTCGGTAGTAGTAGAAGGGTTGTTGGCTGCAGTAATCGAAGTTTTCTGTTCCATCTCAGCCACAGAGGCATCCACGTGTTCTTTTGCTTTGGATTCCCCTGTAACGTTGGCCTTTGAGGATTCGTCTTCAGCTGGTGTTGGTGCGATATTTGTCTTGACATCCTGAGGTTGCGCTACTGAATCATCCTCATAATCAGGAAGAACTTCCGTGTCTTTCGGAAGGCCTGCTAGCTTGAGAAGTTCGTCTCCAGAGGGAAGGGAAGCTGGTTCGGAATCCCCCACCGCACGGTCTTGGTTAACTATATCTTCATCGCTCCATGACGTGATAAGAGGTTTCTCGTCTCCGGTCCTTTCTGCCGCTGGAGTTTCATCAATGTCATCAGGTTGATCATGTTCCACGGCGGTACTGGAAAATTTTCCCTTGATGGTCTTGAGAGCGCCTTTGGTGGCAGTGAGCAGAGAGCTGCGGCTCTTGGTAATCAGGCCAGAAGAGGACCGGCCGGGACCCGGTTTATCGCCTGCGACGCCGCGACTCGGGCCGCTGGAAGGCATATCAGTCCTATGGACGGCCATCAAACGAGCTTTTGCCGTTATACGGGACTGTTTGCCAGTGGCCTCGGGAGTCATCATATCAATAAGTTTCACGAGTGGTTTTGCAGCTCGAGCACGGTGAGCAGGAACGATGGGGTCCCGTGGAACTTCTGGAGCTTCATCAGAGAGATGTGGAGACGAGCCAAATAGCGGTTCAGAGGAACTGAATGCTGGCGAGGCAGGAGTTCCACACTCAGAACCGGGTTGATCTAGAGTCTGCGCAGCCGGAGGTGGCTGCGGCCGAAACTCTGGTTTTTGCGCAACTAATTGTTCGTCCGCGTGTTGATCAATATCAATCGGGTTGCCCGTGTAAAAGTGCTCGAGGTCATCGAACTCGATATTTGTAGATCCATTTGCACTTCTCCCAGCCTTGGACGGGCGACGCGTCCTAGCGTTATCTTCTTCTGCATCCTCGGCACTCACTTGCATGAGTTCATCTTCCACCTCGACTACATCTGGATCCGTCTCGCCATCTGCGTCGAGCTGCGAGTCACCTGCAGAAGGTAGACGTTTTGGAGCAGACCTCTGTCGCCTCGGAGAACGTTTGGCCGTGGAAGACGTCTGCTCGCTTTTCAGATCCGCTGTGGATACCCTGCGCTTCGGCCTCGAGTAGCCCCATTCACCACCCGTGGCGATCTGCACCCGTCGACGCTTTCGGGTGGCCATGGGTGGCGCGGAGACTGTTTCACCATCCTCCTTGGAAGGTGACACTCGAGTCTTGGTTGAGCTTGCTTTGCGCTTCAGACCCCTTCTCCCTACCCACCACCATCAGCTGCGCAGACAATGGACACAGCTGAGGTGTGAAAATACCTGGAGGTCCAGAGACGAGCACTTCCTCCCCCTTCTTGAAGGCGGAGGCGTCAGAAATATCTCTACCACCAGTATCTGTGCGTTCCCAAAAAGACTCGAGAATATGTTCAGAGCCGTCTTGAAACGAATCTGTAGGTTCCCAACTAAACTCGTCTGGTTAACAGGGTTCCAATGAGCCCTTGGAATTAACATACGTGCATTCATCCCAATCGTAACCTTTCCACTACGACGGTAAGTCAACAATAAGTGGCGTGACGGTGGCAACGAACCTTAACATAGTATCTCTGCGCGGCTCAGTTCAGAACGAGTGAGATCCTGAATAGAGGTGGATCATACCCATGTAATTTTCTTGCCCCTCTTGTCGTAAACGCGAGCCCTAGTGACAGACTCTGCGCACGGAGAGTCAACTCAGCGTGCATCAAGAAGAACGAAGAATGAAAGACTGACCGACTTCGTACTCTTGTGGGTCGTCCATGCCACTACAAGTACAAGACGAGACACGACTTCGCGTTTGATACCTTGTCTGGTCAGCACATGGGAAAACATTTCCATTTATGGAATTCTATTCACTCTTCAAGACCTTTGATCAACAACTATAACTTTAAGTACTGTACACTACGGCGAACACCTGGGCAGCATTAACCAATTGCAAATCAAGAGTAGACATGGGGCAATTTGTCGATACGTTGCAGACAAGAATAGTGTGATTAGTCCAATTCGGGCGGGGAGAGGCGCGAAGAGACTAGGCACTCCTTGACCCAGTCAACATCCCCAACCACGGCTTTCTCGCCCAGCGGGACGGATCCAAGAATGCTTCGTTCTTTGACAATGACGTAGTCAAATGTTCGCATCTCGTTAGGAGGGACTTGGTTTGTATCGGTGACCGCCTCCACCTTGGCTGCACCCATACATAAAATGATCCAGGGAACATATCTACTGGCTTCGTCTGGAGCATTCTGAAATAGTTGGCTCGGATCCAGCATACAGACGACAGAAAAAATCGGTAAACCTACTTTTCTCGCTCGATTGGATGGGAGAGGAACCAAGTCGGTACCGACACACAACACTGTTTTCTGCGAAAATAGCTTGATTGGAACTCGACTAGTCATAATATCCGTAAGGTGTTCAGTGCAATTGCCCCAATCGAGATCAACAAGCTGAGAGATTCGGGCACCGAGTGCATCAGAATATCCCGCCGGAAGAAGGAACGGTTGCCAGTCCTGACATGTACGCAAATCAATACTACACGCCTTGAGGGACACGAAAGCATACCGATGAGAACTTGCCTTCCCTTGTCAACCATTCGAACGAGAGGCACGGGATGCCTAAAGCAAGTGCAAGGAGGAATTTAGGTTTTTGATGAGCGTCGTCCGATAGAAGAAAGACGCGATCCAGGTTCCGTTTTGAATTCCAACGAAAATCTTGCGGCGTCGCGATCCATCGCTTATTAGCAGAACTATGTTTGCCTTCCATGATGAATACACTGGCCCAATCCTCAATCATCTCCCCTCCATGCCGTTTGATGGCGCGCAATGCCTCGGTTTTCGTCTTATCGGGCTCCTCGTTCTTAGGGTTAATAGTGACGATGAAGCCCGTCTTGACCAGTTCCCGTAGGGCTTTTCCTGAGGTCGTGCTGACAACCGACTGTTTGGACGGCGTCGTGTCGAGGAGTGGCTTTGGTCCAATCAGAGGGACAATATTCTCTTGGGCGAGCGTTCGATCTTTCCACTGACTTTGAATTGTCCGGTTCGCAATGCGGATGTCAGCGAAATCCGCTGGACGACTGGATACTCCCTCCCCGTCATCGATCTCCAATGTAAACCAGCCCTGGGAACCTGCATCGGTGACATCGGTGACCGTGGCCTTGGTGCCATCTTGAGCGGTGATAACTCTGTCTCCGACTTGCAGAATCCGGTGACGCATATTTTTAAGTTCGACGGAATCTTCTGTCCCGTCGTCAAACTTGACTAGATACTTGTTCTTCGGCCCGCGGGAATGGACGACGCCAGGGTAATAATGACCATCTTGCTTCCACAGCGCAAAGACGCGTGTAGCCGGCTCGGTGGCGAGCCCACGGGTGGATGCTATCCCAGAGCGCAGCTTCCTGACCGAGCGTGTAGTAGTAACGCCAGGAGTCTCAGACCGCTTGTTTCGAGTCGATGTCGAAACTTTCAACGTTGGATTTAAGTCCTCAATCCGTCTTCTCTTTTTGCGGGTTGTATCGGATTTCGGAGGTGGCGGTGGCAGGGAGTCAACATCATCCGTAGACTCAGTCTCTCCTTCCTCCTTCTTTCGAACCTCAGGACGCATAGCCCCCTCGTCCTCGGTGGTATTTTGTGAGGAGTCTGCTGAAGTCTCGGTGTCGGACTTGTGAAAACGTTTCTTGCCAACAATAGGCTTTATCGTAGAGGCATGGCGACTACGCGAAGATTCACTTCTTTTCTTCTTGAAGGATTGCACGTTTATTGGCGCGGCAGCAGAAGCAGGTGCATGGCCGGGTAGATCTTGCTCTGGAAGCGACGTCGGAATCTCCGTGGGCTCTGTTTTTGAAGGTTTCGCTCTGGAGTTCTTTCCTTTCCTCGAGGATGAAGTAGGTCTTCGAGGTTGTTCTCTAAGAGCAGGCGATAGGGCCTAGAGAGGTAGCGAGGCATCAGAAAAGGTCTGTGATTATGGAACGCATAGTAGAATTCACCTTTGCAGGATTAGTACAAGACCTCGTTTTTCCGCCATAAACTACATCCGCTGCAGGTACCGCGGGTCCCTTAGTGTGTCTAGAAATTGCTTCATTAGCTAACGGAACTTCAACTTCACTCCCCTCCACCTCCACCTCCAGAGAATCAAGTTCTGCGGATCCTTGTTCAGATATTGGACTGCAGGGATGTAAGGGCTTCCCAGCAGAAACCATGCGATGATGGGCAGGAGTCTGAGTACTGTGCCCAGCTCGAAGAGGCTCGGAATCAGGAACAACATCCAGCGCGTCTTCGGCTTCATCGTCATCATCCTCTTTCCGGCGACGCACGATAGGGCGAGAACCGGTAACCCTAGTATGGTGAGATGCCGGACGAGGTGGAGGATGAACATTTGAATAATCGACGTGACAGGGCTGAGTTTCTTCCATCCGAGAAGGTTGCGTCTCCGTACCCATGATGACACATGACGGCGGCTCCACGGCTCCAGCCAAATCACGCATTCTAGCGATCCGATACTCGTTCCGAGGATGTACCATTCTCAACAAGCTCCTAGGATTGCTGGAGGAAATAGCCGTACTAGGGGCTGGAGCAATCCATTCAAAGGGTGGGGAGGCCTGCTTGCTGTTCTGGGGTGGAGTCGTGGGGATGGCATCACTGGTAGAAAGCTGGGTATCAACAATGCTGTCGACCTGGACTGGACCAGTCTCCTCGGATTGTGTAGGTTCAGGAGTTGGATCCGGAACATCAGCGAGGCCCCGGTCGAGCATCTTATCAAAGGACGATGAGACATTGAACTCGAATCTCGTCTCCTGACCAGTGAAGTGTGGCCCGTGATTGGAAAAAGGGAAATCGTCGAACTTGTACTGCGGCAGGCCTAAAGATTCATCGGAATTACTGGGAGTGGCAGCTACAAGGATATTTGCATGACGATTCGAGGTTGCCCTGCTCTCCCTTTGTGCTTCGTACTTGAGCATAGCAGCCTCGATGAGTTCTTTGTGCTCACTGGCGTCCGGGAGTGTCATGCTAGGATCTGTGGGGGAGTGGATGACCTCCTGAGTTGGCGTCTCTCCCAGATCAGAGAGTGGCACATTGAATGGCTTCGCTGACGCAAGATATCGTTCAGCAGGATCCTGCGAGACGGTGCCACCGAACGAGTCTTGGGAGGAAAGGGAGGGAGAGCGGGGGTATTCTTTGTTCCCGACAGGCATGGACTTGGTCGGAAGGGAGAGTGGGGCAGTGGTGGGAGGAGAGTGAAAAGAGACGGTCCTGGTCCCTAGAGACTAAGAGGTAAATATCTGAAAGCAAGGATGACGAAAGGACACGCAGAATGGCTCACCGATTACCTTTCCAGCAGCTGACGTTACAGGACTATACCCATCTGGGCGAAAAAAATCCGAACCTGACCCCAATACTGGTTCGACATAATTTTTTGACGGGACGGGCGAAGCTACATGACATGCTCCGACCTGTGCTCCATCTTCTTGACGATGCTTTTCTTTCTGGGAACTGCTACTTTCTGAGCTCTGCAAGACCCGCAGATGGTAACGGGGTGTCGCCGGTCGCGCCGGGATTATCCTGGAGTCTAATGAAAAGTCAATAACTGTATTGCCGTCGTTTGGCGAGGCTAGACCCCAAATTCTGCCACGTTCCTGGCTCTGCGGAGCGGGTGCTAGCGCATGCTGTAAAAGCTGAATTGATTGAGACACAGCTTCAAGTTGTAGATCACTACAAAATATGTCGGTTATGGACGTGTCAGGTTTCTAATATTTTATTCCAAGATACGAGAGAGACGCGCCTGTCCATGGACTCTTCGCGGTGACAACGTTAGAGGCAAATACGGGACGTAACTCAGATCCGGCCTTGACTCATGCAAGGGCGTGATTCCCCACGCGCTGAGCGCAGAAGAACCGCTCGGCCCAATAATCATAAACTCGAATGTGGGCCACAAAATCAATCCACGTGACCTAGACGCGCTCAAAACACGTGCTGTGTTGTTCTTTCTCGTAGCTCGCTCACTCATCTCCAGTGACTCCTTTATTTCGCGCCGGACGCTTACAAAACTTGGAATGACGCGCAGGCCTCGCAGGTCAATACGAGGAGTCTCAGAAAGCAAGATATTAAAGAGGACATCCGCCGAACTCACGGATGACACGGAAAAGCTGATGTCCAGCTCAATGGAGAAGATCGAGGGTGATCCAGTGCATTCGCACTCCCCCCATTCTCACCCAAAGCTACCGCCGGCGGTGCCACACCACGACTACAGTGCGCATGAGATTACCAATGTTCCTGCACCCATCCCAGATGCTGGCTTGCCATCCCCGTCAACAGATACAACTACTACAATCGTTACATCCCACGTTTCAGCTTCTCAGACCTCCGCTACACTGTACCCGAGTCTCTCACCCGAGCCGTCTAAGTCAACCTTTGTGCCACTGCCCTCTTTGGAGACACTAAACCTCACAGAGATCGAAGGCGCGGCTGCTCATTCATCCTTGTTGATTCATTCTATGTCGACCACCAGCCCTATCACGACCACTACAGCGAGCAGCGATTCACACGATTCTAGTCCTCAATTGAATGCATCTCATCTGTCTACTGCGGCAACTATAGCCCTTGCGGTCAGCGGTGGTCTCACTCTTCTTGTCGCGATCGTCCTGGCCAAACTCTTGAAGCGACCCTGCCGACGTAGGACCCCTACTCCCTCCCTCCCTATTCTTCATGATGGGACTTTTCCGGACAAGGTGGACAGTGAAGGGTCCCCTATATTTGGGGGCAAGGAATGCTCGTCTCCGGCCCTCCAAGCACGCGATGCGAAAGAAAATACCGGACTTTGGACATGGACCCAATACAACTCCGGGATCCCGAAACCTGCTCGGACGGTGACAGTGACCCGGACTAATTCTCAGGATCAACTGCTGAGCATCAATCAGACCGCCCAACGACGTGGCCTTGGAGTAGCCGACGACGACACGACACATGTTCAAGGAGAAAGTCATAATCAATATCCATTCCTCGGGTATGGAAACTTGAATGCCATCTCAAAGACCAAGAGCCCAGTCCCCTTGCAGCCAGTCCAGAATGCAATCACTCGTGCTGTATCCAGGCTTTCCACCGTATCCATGTCACTCTATCCGAATTCGCCTGGAGAATATTCGCAAGTAGGAGGGGATGTTGGCGTTGCAATAGACGGTGTTGCTCATGACGAATCTGGCGCGGCACCGAGGTACAAGAACAGGGTCATGACGTCATGCAACAGAACCAGTATAATAGCGGCCAGTGCTAAGGACGCGGCGGCACTCAGGCGGTCACAAAGCTTCGCGTATGGTGGGATGGAACCCACTTCGTCACCGACGTCTCCTGACAGGGGCCGCCCGAATGGCGGGCGAGCACGAATCAAATCGACGAACTACACTCCGGGTTCATATCCTCGGGCATCGGCGGCCACAATCAACCACCGAAAACAGGACCGAGATCATGAGCAAGATGGAACGCGAGTCGAGGAAAATAAGATCGGGGGAGGAGATCCGCGACGCGCAAGGGATCTAACCTCGGGACTCCGAGTCACACCTCCGATCCCAGCGTCTCCACAGCCCACGTTGTATCCTGAGGACTCCATGAGCGTGATTGGAGAAGCGAAAAAAGTGACACTCGCAGGGCGTGCTCAAAAAAAGCCAGTTCCGGATGCGGTTGCCCACTGTGACAGCCCTCCATCAGATGCGGCGGCGTTGGGGAACTTGATGATGGTGGACTTCGCAGAGTCCAAGTCAAGAGCGTCGTTGGTGAGCACACGAGCATGCGAAGCTGCTCGGGCGCGGGAGGGACAGGGGGACGCGAGCAGCCTCCTGAAACGGGTGGAGGACGGGCCGCCACGAGTGCCGTCCCCACCGCCGATTCCATCGTTGGCGCAGATGGCGATGCAACACGGAGACCCTGAGGGATACGCAGACTATCACAGTCCGACGTACAGCATCTACGGGCTGTATGATGGAGATCGGAAGAGCCGGGGGCTGTCGTATGGACACGCATGAGCTCTGTACATCTATTTGATTTGTAGTTGCCATCTTGGCGGGCTGCGGAATAAAGCTGCGGTTTTCACTCGCGTCCTTCCAACATACCCCCTTATACCCCTCCGTCCATGTCTCACCCACCTCGCGAGGTCTCCGCAAAACAGCTCGGCGACCAGCTCGAATTCGAAGAGCTCGGCCTCTCAGACGCACCTCCAGTCCCTTCGTTATGCGGCGTCCCCTTGAAATATATTTCGTGAGTCTCCTCCGGCGTTCATTCCAGCCTCCCCGTCGAACGCTTCACTGTCTCAGTCTCGTCACGCTCGCCGTGCAAAACTCCCTCCTAACGATAATAATGCACTATTCTCGCGTCTCTATCCCACCATCCCAGTCTTATTCAGCGCCAGCCGCTGTCCTACTCAACGAACTCTTGAAGGGCTCGATATCGCTCGCGATCGCCTTCATTCAAATAGACCACTACTCCTCTGACGCGCCTCAGCTCGGTCTCACTACTGGCCGCTTCTGGAATTCTTCCAAAATATTCCTCCGTGTGCGTCGGTTAGGCAGGGAGGTTTTCAGTCCAGACTGCTGGAAACTGTCCATACCCGCCATTCTTTACGGTGCGTAGATCCTTGCTTGCCGTCGGCCCTTCCCTCACTCCTCCACTAGTCATCCAGAACAACCTGCAATATGTCGCAGCCACAAATCTGGAGGCAGCCACCTTCCAGGTCAGCTACCAGATGAAAATTCTCACCACAGCTGCATTCTCTGTCCTGCTACTCCGAAAACAGCTGAGCGCCAGTCAATGGGTGGCCCTTTTTTTCCTTGCTATTGGAGTGGGCGTCGTACAAATTCAGACCGGAACGGGTAATTCAGCCAGGACAGCCTCCCTACTCTTCCAAGGTGGCTCGATGAACGCCCTTAAAGGTTTTCTCGCGGTCGTGGCAGCGTGTTTTACATCAGGTCTTGCGGGAGTGTACTTCGAAATGGTGTTGAAAAACTCTCAATCAGACCTCTGGATACGCAACGTCCAGCTCTCCGCCTTCTCTCTACTCCCCGCACTCGTACCTATCCTTGTCGCGGAACATTCTCAATCTGGGCATATTCGGTCGCTCTTCCAAAACTTTGGTCTGTGGGCCTGGGCCACCGTTGCCATCCAAGTTCTGGGCGGTCTGGTGACTGCTATGGTTATCAAGTACTCTGACAACATTCTCAAAGGCTTCGCAACAAGTCTCAGCATCGTAATATCATTCTTGGCGTCCGTGGCACTCTTCGACTTCCAAATTACGTTTACCTTCATCCTCGGATCTGTCATTGTCCTCATCGCTACCTGGTTATATAACCAGCCAAGCCGCAGTTCGAGCGCATCTCGGTTGGGATATTCGATTATAAAAACTTGATGGTCCTTCTGGAAGCATTGAATTCTCGAGGGCCATGCCAGCCGGCCTTTGAAAGGCCTCAATGGCTTCAATCAGCGGCACGGTGGAAGGATGGTCCTTGAACGCTTACGACATACCTTTTCGTGTACGCCTGTCCTGTGAACGTTTGTTTAATCGTTGATTCGGACACTATCTTTCGGACTTGGAGCTTTCGACGTTCTCTGACGGAGTCTTTGTATATGATATAGGTCAACTTCGTATTCAGCGTTCCTAACATACATACTCGAGCCGCCTCTGACAGCGCGCTGGTATCTAATCAGCGCACTTTTCACGCTATGACTTTTATGACTTTCTTGGTGTGGTAACGGAGCAGTGGTGGTGCGAGCTCAGCTGGCAGAAACACCGACTCGAAGTTAGCAAAGAACGAACGCACAACACTAATAATGGCAATAATTCTACATATGTACAGGATGTTCCAGGGTTACAGACCTGAGTGCGCCCACTAGTCGCGCGATTCCAGACCCCTCTTGATTGCTGGGATTATCATGGGTGAGAGAAGACTCAGCAAGGGCGGTCACGTACCATCGCAGGTATCCTTTGCATCGCCGAACAACATCTTCGTGTTCGGCATGTAAAACATAGGGTTAGGAACATCGGCTAGAGCAAAAACACGATCTGTCAGCGTACATATAGTTTCCAGCACAAAATACACATACCGTAGCCACTTGACATACCTCTCTTCATCACGATGACTTGTTTACTCTTCCATGCATGAAGAACAGGCATGCCTGCTATCGGTGACCCGGGCTCCAAGGAAATGGGATTCACGGTATCGTTTGCCCCGATCACGAGAGTGACATCCGTGTCGCTGAAGTCATCGTTAATTTCGTCCATCTCTAAGACGACTAAATAGGGGTCGCCAATCAAAGACAAATTCATAGCATCAGACAAGCTTCGCAGTGTGGGGATGCATCTCACTATCGTATGGTACCGATGCCTCGGCTAGAAGCACATTGCATTGACCAGGCATGCGACCCGCCACTGGGTGAATGGCAAAGCGCACATTGATACCTTTTGAGCGGAGCATCGAGCAGATCTCCGAGATTGCATATTGAGCCTTGGCTACAGCCATGCCATATCCGACAACCTAAAGAAAGCGGTTGAGATCTAATAAAGAGCGGAGAAGTGATTTACCAAAATGACATTGTCGGCATTGGCAAGAGTCTCTACCGTATCATCTACAGTAGTTTTGGTGATCGTGCCCTCAATCTTGGTGGTTTCTGATGGTACGATTGTTCCAATCCCACCAAACAGAACGCTTGCCAAGGACCTGTTCATGGCGACGCACTACAAGTTGGTGAGTCAAGAACGCTTGATGCATCTTGGTTTACAAACCATGATGTATGAAAGAATGGAACCGCTGACGCCAATCAATGACCCTACTGTCGTAAGGAGCGGGTTATCCAGCATGAACCCCTCGGCAACGAGTGCAAAGCCCGAATAGGCATTCAGGACGGTAATAACGACAGCTTGAAAATGTCCAAGAAATGAGTCAAAATGCGAACGTGGCTCTGGACAACACTCACGCATATCGGCCCCTCCAATGGCTGCTGTCGTCGTGAAACCCTTGATGAGACTGAGAAGCGTGCTTGCACCGAGATAACCAGCAGCGACTAAAGGTACTGTTGGTGCAGCATTCACGAAGGCAGCCATTGTCAGCGCATTGACACCGAGTAACCCAGAATTAATGAAGTGTCTTCCTGGCATCATCAATGGTTTCGAGCTCATCTTCCCGGCCAATTTTAAGAAAGCGACGACAGAGCCAGTGAAAGTAACACCACCAATCACAATCCCGAGGTAGGCAGTCACTTGGTGGAGAACGGAAAGATGCGATGGATCGGCGAGTACACTACCAATGGAAGTCAACACAGCTGCAAGACCAACAACGGAGTGCAAGGCTGCGACCATCTGCGGAAGTTCGGTGGCTGTGATACGCCGGCCAATGATGGCACCAATTGCAGCACCGATAGTGGCAACACCCACAAACTGAGCCAAGAGTTCCGGGGGGAACCCGACAGCAAACAACGACGCGATAATTCCGGAACCTACGCCGAGAATACCGAGGATATTGCCTTGGCGGGCAGTTGTTTGTGAAGAGAGTCCAGACAGCGAACCTTCAAAAGGTCACACTTGACTGTAAGTACACAAAATCTATGCTGCTTACCAATGCAAAGCAGACTGCTGGTGAGATAGCCCGCTTGAACAAGACCAGCCATCCCGGTGCTTGCCGCGGCCAAATACCCTCCCGTGAATACCACTGCAGGAACTCCATACAACCACGAATACTCGGGTGGATCACCTGGTCCTGTAACGTGTAAGGCGTAGCTGCAGTCTCATGGTCATTTGCTTACTCTTGAACATGTCAAGCATGCGCTTCGTGATGACGAAACCACCGACGACGTTCACACTGGCCAAGAGAACTGACAAAGCACCGAGGGCTTGCGGAATGGTTTCTGGAAGGTAACCACCCCCCATCACAAACAAACCCCCGATGCCAACCATTCCTACAGGTCTCGTTAGTACCAGAGTGCTCGATTCAAGTACAATGGGGAGACTAACCAGATATCGCGTTCGTAACTGACATTAACGGTGAGTGTAGAGCAGGAGCAACACCCCAGACAACACGGTACCCAACCAAACCTGCCAGCCCGAATGTAAAAAAGTTCGACATAAAGGCAGCACCGGTGAGCTTCCCGAGAGCGACTGCTGATCCCATTCCTGCAGTAACGGTAGCAACTTCACGAGCGGCTTTTTGCCATGGGGTTATGAATTTCGTTTGTACCTCTTCCACCTTGGGAGTTGGAAGAGGCGCTGGGGGAGGCGCTGGTCGAGGAATCGGTGGTAGTTGTTCACCTTTGTAAACCGCAAGTGAGCCCCTGACCACTTCATCGGTCAGGTCAACTGCGTAGTTGTTCCCTTCACCGACAGACAAAAGAAATCTAGTGATGTTATTTGAGTACAGGGTCGATGACTGCGTTGGTAGGCGCGAAGCGAGGTCAGTATAGCCTGCAAAAGGGAGTTGGCCTCGAATTTGGCTTCGCGGAGAGCCACTTTACCGATGACAGTAACTCCATCCTTCACAACCAACTCTCCAGGAACGGTGGCCTGACAGTTACCCCCTGCTTCGGCTGCCAACTTGAACAAGATAAGTTTTCAGATCGAAGAAACTCGAAAATAACGTACGTCAACGATAACCGAACCCTGCTTCATTGCCGTAATCATCTGCGAGCGAAAACGAGTCGTAACGACTGTAATATCTCGGAGATTCACTGACCTCATTCGTAATTAGCTTAGGAGCAGGCTTGCCAGGGATAAGTGCAGTTGTTATGATGATGTCGACTTCCTTGCATTGTTCCATGAAAAGCGCCATCTCTGCCTTGATGAAT